>JAQZBX010083051.1:0-13434 GCA_029593785.1 Cabassous unicinctus
CACCCCTTAGATACATGGTTTATTAGGCCATAGATTACAACTGCAATATTGCATTATACAGATCTAAGTGCATTGGAAACACCATAGTATCTTAAGGACCTTTATAATATATATATATTATAATATATATTATAACACATATATATATAACATAACATATCATATAACATTTATTTTTAAAATATCTACAGGACAACATAATATTCAGGAAGGGCTGGACTACTTTTATAATAACTAGTAATAATAACAACAACAGAACTTTTATATGCCTGTCACTGTGCTAAGCATTTTGTATGCATAATTTCATTTGATAATTACAATCACACTAGAAGTATGTACTAATTTTTATTCCCAATATATAGATGAGAAAACTGAAGTTTATCCAGAGTAATGAACATAACTAGTAAGTAGGGAAGCAGAGCCCAGAGAGGTGACAGGCCTCAGTATAATAGAATATAGTAAGTGCTCAGGATCATAATTTTGTGTAAGTCCTCCCACCATGAAGAACTCTAAATATCTTAAGCCAGGCACCAGCCTGTTCCAAATTCAATGAGCAAAGCTGCTCTCATTAAAGGCCTAGCACTGAGAATAATTCCCCTGAGTGAGCAGGCTGGCAAGATGCCAGGGTTTCCTTTATTTTTATAATTAACATAAAGTGGTACTGGAGGACAGTGAGGAAAAAAATGTTTGCTGGATTGTCCCCAATCTATCCCCATTTCCACTACCAACACTCTCAGTCCCATCACTGGATTTGCTAAATTCTGGCAAAGGCATGTGCCATCCATGCAGTAGGCTAAAGATTCCCATATAATTCAAGTTTTCCACAAGTTATGTAAGACTCATTTTCTATAGCAATCCCAACGATGAATAAATGATTTCAGCATGTTGGATAATTAAGGATAAGACTTCAATAGTCTTTTTTCCTTCTCTGCCTTCCACTCCTCCCAGACCTTGCTTAGCCTAGGCTACCACACTGCCGTCCTACTCTCTAGTGCTCTAAATCCCCTTTGAAGATGCGGAGCCATCTGCTTGAGCTGGAGCCCAAATAATAAGATGCAAACATCCCTAATATAACTTTAGTCCCCTTTGTGCTATGGCCTGCCAGTTGGTTGGGGTTCCACTTCTGTCAAAGGTTATAAAAAGAAAAGAGCAAACAATTAAATTCTCCTCCCCTTGCTTATCCACTAATGCTTATAGCAATAATAAAATGGGCATTTATTCTCAACTACAGCTCAATTGAAACGTTGTGATGTTTTTGGTGCCTTCTGAAGGGTAATGAAAAATGAATGCCACCTGTTTATGATGTACCATTGGGGAGATGGCACTTTCTAGATGAATTCTACTTAAAATATCACATCCTTTATTTGATGGGTTATTCTCTCAGAAAGTAGCAGATCCCTAAAGCATATGAAACAGACAGACCACAGCTTACACAATTCATTTGTTTCACCTGTCTCCACAGTTAGTGCGTGAGAGCCCAGTATGGCCAAGGCATTAGCACAGATTGTGGAGAAGGCCCAAATGAAGGGATTGGTTGCATTGCAGGAGGTTCAATTGTGGTACAGCAGGAAGCCTGTTGAATCCTGCTCCTTCTCTGTTTCCCAAAGGACTTTTGATTAGGCTCTTTGTAGATTTCCTCTTTCTTTAACTTATTTTCACCTCTATATCTTTTTGGGGAAATGGGAGAAGAGATGACACTAGCTTTATTTGTTCCTCATTATGTGTGAAACAGTGTGCTAGGCTATTAAGTATATATTAATTTTTTTATTTTTCACAACATCCAATGAATTATGTTACTGTTCCCATTTATTAATAGGTTACCTATTGGAGTTCTTGGATCCTTATCTGTTTACAAATTTGAAAGGGTAGGAAAGAATAAACAGAAGGTACTTCATTTTCCCAACATATCGTTTTCTTACAACAGACATAAATTGAATAGCTTCAAATTGGACACAGGTTTCATCTTTGTTCCATCTGGGAGTGGGTTTTATTCTATCTAATTTTATCCAAATGAAAAAATTACAGCTAATCCAAAGTAATGAAGAAAACCAGTATATGGCAGAGCAAAGCCCATAGAAGTGACAGGCCACCTTATTTATTTCCCACCACCATTATTTCCTTTGGTATTTAGCACGCAGTTCTCTGTTTAAAGTAAATTTCCATACAGGAGAGTTCAGATGGTCTTAGCAAAAGTCTAGATACTGTTGGGGGTTATGCAAACAGGACAATCCAAAGATGATAACAGCTGTGGACAAGATGCCTTCTTTGAACAGCATTGAGAGTGGCAGATAATAGTGCTCCTCCACAGAAAAACCTTGTAGGGCTTTCTATGAAATATGGTCCTCAGGCAATAGTACAGCTTTCCTGCATGTCCCTGGTGCTGCACACTTGGGCAGAGACCTGGTGGTTCTTGGATCCTCTTTACTTTTCAGTATTCCACTTCATCATACCTATCAGACCCATTCCATTTCCCTGCATCAGAAAAATCTTAAAGCCTTCCTGGGAGTACTTCTTCATCCTCACTCATTTATTCAACCAATCAGCTGCTTATCAATAAACTTTTCTCCTTCATATTTTTGCCTTTCATGTATACATCCTCAACAGAAACAACAACAACAACTAAATGTCCTCACTATATCTTGGCTTTCATGATGACTGTGTCTGAAAGGGGCCTTAGGAACCTATGTAAAAACTGAATGTTGACATTGATACTTTCTCTTTGCATTCCTCTTATAGCAGCAATTTTCTCTGAGCCCTTGGTGCTCAGGAGGATGCAGTAGGAGAAGGTGGCAGACAAGAATATTAAAAGTGATTTATTAATTTATTTCAAATTAATATTTTCTTACACTATTTAATGAAGATGGAGGTCAAATCTAACTCTTCTCTGAAGTTATGCCACATCTGCTATCAATTTGAACCACTTACTTCACATATCTAAACACTGACACTTGCTATAGTCTCCAAAATTTTGTATCAGTGTCACAGTGCCTTATTTTTTCCCTCTTCTTTCTTCAATCCCAAGTCTTATATTCTTAATCTGATTGTAAATAGCTGGAAGACTAGGACCAGCTGAATGCTTAATTACTTTTATGTGTTAACATCTTACCTCTTGGCTAAGAAAGAAAATGAATTCAAACTAAAGCTACACCCCTAATTAGTTAACATTTGACCAAGAAAGTGCACACTGGTCTTGTAGCAAACAATAATTTTCTCTAGCATTAGCTGTGGTTTAGTCCAAGAATTTCCATACAGTGCAATTGAACACACACATACAATTTTATCAGTTTACTTTTTTGGATGTGCCCCTCATACAAGTTGTCTTCCATAGAGCAAAGACTCCACATATTGATCTTTTAAAAATATTCATTAAGTTCCTGCTAGAATTGAGGGGCAATGGGATTTCTGATGTCTCCTGATATGCAAAAGTGGTATAACTCTTGCACTAATTCAACACATATTTATTTGATAAAAACTATGTGTCAAGCACAAGGATACCATGGTAAACCACACTTAGTGCTTACACCTTGAACTACATACTCTGAAACAAAGCATTTCTGAAATGCCATAGATGGACCATTTATAATTTTGAAATTGTGTTACACTAATGCATACACTGAACTAGAGCAAAAAGACTAAAAGAAACTGTCAAATGCTATCATTTATCTCAAAGGCTAGAAGGAATTCCAATATTCTGGGTATAGTGCTATTTGGAGGAACTCCAACTGGGACAAAGCAATGCCATGATGAATTAGTAGCATAATCAAGGCTACTTATTCTCAAATTCCATACAAACTCTGTAATATCCAGGCACTGTGAGCTTGAACTCACTAAGTTGAATATGACTTAGATTCAATTTTCCCTACAAACATTGCCAAGGTCTGAATTTAAACCTTTATATTTCATGCAACAATCTACATTTAGACACCAGCAAACAATCCAGACCAATTTAGGATCAAGGAAGAGTAAATAGTTTAAATAACAAATATATTTCTGCCAATATAAACCAATGGTGATTATCTCCCATCCAATTATTTTCACTTGATGTTGTAACCACAGAATATACTTAGCAGTAAGCTAAATGATTATGTGTGGGATGTGACTATAAAGTAATGGTACTTTTACATTGCAAGGCTTATGGGAATTAGGGATTCAGTTTGTGTTTCTTTAAAAAACAAGGCTCAGAATTTATTAGACTTGGCAGAAGGAATTAAGGGTGATTTTTGATAATGAATTATTTTCCCTCCACTTTTTAAAGGATGGAATTGGATAGACGAATGAATTGTTCTGCCACATTCTGATTGTATGACCCCAGACAAGTCAACTGCTTTATCTGTGTCTCCATTTTCAATGTTAAAACAGAGTTATATTACTTAAATCAACCTTCCTCTCACAGATATGAGGCTCACATGTCATGTGAAAAGTCCTTAAAATTAGAAATCTTATACAATAAAAATATGGTGGTAATTATATAGAGTAGAATTGTATCCTTTCTTGGTGTGGACATGTGTTAAATAATGTCAAAGCAGGAATTTGCAAAAGCTAATGTTATTGGGCTTCCAGTTTCCGCTCTGACATATTAAGAGTTTGGAAGTCATCACTCCCATCTTCAAAACAGGAAAAGTTGGACAAACTGAAAATCAACAACTTTCTTAGGACACTTCATTATACTAATGTTGCATAACAAACAGCAACACCAAAATCTGGAGAGACAGATGATCCAGAAAGACACTGCTCTTAAAATTTGCTTACTTAAAGCAGAAGCTGCTGAAATGCATATTCTGATGGGTTGAAACTGGATGGACCCCAGAAAATCATGTTCTTAAAGCTAATCCATTACATGGGTGTAAACCTACTGTAGGTGGGACCTTTTGATTAGGTTACTTCGGTAAGTCATGGCCCAGTGTGGATCTTAATTCTCTTACTGGAATCCTTTATAAGAGAATTACGTTCAGAGGAAGAGAAAGAGAGCTACAAAAACAGGAAGCTGAAGGCAAGGAATCCCAGAGGAGAAGGGAGTGTTCAGCAGATGCTACCATGTGCTTTGCCATGTGACAGATGAGTCCAGGAATGCCTGCAGCCGGTCTTTAGGGAGAAAGCATGACCTGATGATGCCTTGATTTGGACATTTTCACCACCTCAGAATTATAAGCCAGTAAATCCCCATTGTGAAAGCAAATCCATTTCTGGTATATTGCATTTTAGCAGCCTAGCAGACTAAAACACATTTGATGGTAGGTACACTTTAATTACTATTTTGATGAATTGCTCGAAGCTTAGTGTAGATTGGCATAAGAGTTTGAAACTCTGGGGGTCAGGAGTCCTGGGGATACCCCATACTTACAAAGCTTTCACTCAAAGTTTTTAATGGTAAGGATCTGATAAATATCCCCCATGGCTCTACCTGGAGAGGAGATGGAGGGTAGAGTAACCATCTTGAAGCTGGCCCAGACTCTAAAATTATACCTGCTCTTCAAGGTAGAGGAATGCAAATGAGGGCAAAGCTAAAACCTTAACCCAGCAGGCAGAAGGGAATTCCACCCCAGCTCCAGCTTTCTAGTCTCCTGTACATTTTTAAAAAGTCAATAGCGACAGGGCTTGGAGAAAATATTTTGGGAATGCTGCCAGGAAGAGACTCAAGAATAGTGAGTTAAAACACTACATCCATGGAGGAGGAAGAGAAACACTTTTGAAGGCCACTCTCCCAAGAAAGAAGACCTAGCACTTGAAAATGGCAGAGTAAGAAGTTCTACAGATTGCTTCTTCCATAAAAAAAAACAATGAATGTGCTTGAAAAAAAACATTGGAATTAACTTGTTTGTAACTCTGGATCCTGATATACTTAAAATAACCATAGGCATTCCAGACAAAAAGAGTGGTGCTGAGCTTTCAAACTTTTGTAAGTAAGGGCATGCACAAGCTAGTGACTATCCCCCATTCTTCCCTCAGACCATCTGTACCTGATCTGGTCTTCAACCTAATGGATTTCACCTCCCTGCCAACCCACAAAATAATTCAAATAAGTAAATCACATCTTCTGACAGGAACCCAAGGTCACTTTACCCTCTAGTAACTACAAAACCTGCTTCCCACAGCCCCAACTAGCCCACTCTTGACTGAAACCTCAGCATGGCTCTGGGCTGTGAGTGTATGTGATTAACTGCTGTAAATCTCATCTCTCAACTGTTGGTGTTGGTTGTTTGATCAACGTGTACTGTTTAGGTTGGGGTATCCTTCCTTCAACAATGGGGTGACTAGAAGGTGGTCAGAACACAAGGCTGATTGAACATTCATAAATGAGACATGCAATTCACCTTACTAATGGATAGAATAAGAAAAAGAAACACATGACCCATAAGATATGCAGAAAAAGCATTCAACAAAATTCAGCACCTATTCATGTTAAAAACTATTAAATAGAAATAGAAAGAATATTCCTTTAACCAAATAACATCTACATACCAAAAACCTATAGCTAACATCATATTTAATGGGGAGTGACATCAGGAACAAGGCTAGGATGCCCTCTCTCACTCTCCTATTCAACATTGTAGTGGATGTCCTAACTAGTACATTAAGACAAGCAAAGAAATAAAAAGGATAAACTGTCTTTATTGGCAGATAACATGATTATTGTGGCAGTTTGAGATTATTTTTGTGAATCCCAAAAAAGAGAAAGATTGTTTGTAAACTAATCTGTTCCTCTGGGTGTGATACTCTTTGAATGCATTAGATTTAGCTAACATGTCTTAATTAAATTACCTGTTAAGATTAGGGCTTTGATTCAACCATGTCAGCAGGGCGTGACTCAGGGTTGAGTCCCCGCCCCCTTGGTGGGCTGATATAAATGGACACTCAATAAGATACACGGGAAAAAGAGAGAACTTGGTCATTTCAGTCCTGCCATATGACAGAAAGGAGAAGGCTCAAACATCTAAAGCCCAGGGAAGAGAGATGAGCCATTCACCTGATGGTTTGCAGCTGAAGAGAACACAGCAGCTGAGCAGCTGAGAAGGCCTGAGACACCAAGCAGAGATTGCCTACCATCTTGCTTTAACATGTGGCAACAGACTTTGGTGAGAAAGCAGCCTTGAGTTGGACTCTTTAGGGCCTTATAACTATATGCTTTTACCCCAAATAAGTACCATTTATAAAAGCCAACAGATTTCTAGTACTTTGCATCAGCACAGCTGACTAATACAATTATCTATGTAGAAAACTGCAAGTATCTACCAAAAACTCCTGGAACTAATAAGTGAGTGTGGCAATATTGCAGAATATAAAAACCAGTTGTTTTCCTATGTACCATCAATGAACAATTGGAACTGAAATTAAAAAAAAAACAATAGCACAAAAAACCCAAAGTACATAAATCTAACAAAATATATATGGGATCTATGTATATACAAAACACACCTGAAAGAAATTTTAGAAATCTAAGTGGAGAGATTCTACATGTTCATGGATTGCATCATTAAGATGCCATTGTTAAGATATCAGTGCTGCTCAACTTATCTATCCACAATCCAAATCAAATTCCCAGCAAGTATTTTTGTAGATATCTAAAAAAAAAATTCTAAAATTTATGTGGCAAAGTGAAGGACCTAAAATAGCCAATACAATTGTGAAAAAGAAGAAAAAAGTTGGAGGACTCATGTCACCTGATTTTCAAATTTATTTTAAAGCTACTGTAATCAAGACGTTATTAACTTGGCAAAAGAATAGACATATTGATCAGAACCCAGAAGTAGACTTTCAAGTAGAGTTAACTGATGGTTGATAAAGGCACAAAGGTAACGGTAATTCGGTGGAAAAAAGGTCTTTTCAACCAATAGTGCTGGAATAACTGGATGTCCATATGCAAAACAATGAATCTAAACAGAGTTCATATCTTACACAAAATTTGACTCAAAATAGACCATAGATCTAAATGTAAAATGCAAAATTACAAAAATTCTAGAAGAAAACAGGAGTGAACTTGGATTTGAAGATGAGCTATTACTTACAACACCAAAAGCACAATCCATGAAAAAAAAAGGTTAGTTGTACTTTATTAAAATTAAAAATATTTGCTTCATGAAATACACTATTAAGAGAATGTAAAAATAAGCCACAAATGGGAGAAAATATTTTCCAATACACAGATTTGATAAAGGGTCCAGAATATATAAAGAACTCTATATATAACTATAAGAAGGCAAATGACCTGAATAGGCAACTAACCAAAAGAGATTCTCAGAAAGAAAATAAGCATATGAAAAGATGTTCATTTATCATATGCCATTAAGAAAATGCAAACTAAAACAATAGTGAAATAAAACAGCAAACCTATTAGAATGCTAAAATTAAAAAAAAAACAACACACAACTGACAATACCAATAGCTGCGTAGGATTTATTACTAGGGAGCCACTAGCACAGTCACTGTTGAAGATAGGTTGGCATATAAACATATTCTTACCATATATCCAAGCATTTGTGCTTCTAAGTATTTATCCAATGGAAGAGAATATTTATGCCCACGCAAAAATCCATACATGATGTTTATAGCAGCTTTGTTCATATTCACTAAAAATGGAAGTAACCACAATTTCCTTCAATTAGTAAATGGATAAGAAACTGTGGAATACCATTCAATGATTTAAAAAAAGGAATGAGCTATCAATCCATAAGACATAAATGAATCTTAAATGCATATTGCTAAGTGAAAAAGCTATATAATGTATGATTCCATTTACATGACATTCTGGAAAAGGCAAAATTGTAGAGATAGTGGTTACAGGGGATTTGGGGTGGGTGGAGGCTTGAAATAGGAAAGCACAGGAAATTTTTTTAGCATTTCACATGAATGACAATGAAGCTCTTCCACACAGTCACCAATACTTGCAGATCAAGAAAATAGAAAGTTGTGATTCCATGCCACAATTGCTTGACCTCTTTTCCTGGCCACCTTTGTGCTTTCTGAGGCCAGAGGGTTCCCCATCTTCCAAGAGGCCACCAATACTAAATGCCCATATCACTCACATGTATTTCCTTTGGCCATTACTCTAGCATAGATCCTCAAAATCAGTGCACTGGAGACCTAGGAAAATCTAAACATATTTCAGGATTTTCAATTTCTGTCAGTGTTCTCTTTTAGGAGTGATACTAAAACATGAGGGAAATGTTGAGGCTGATACTAAATTTGTAAATTCACAAATTGACACTCACTTAGAGTTTAAAAGAATACAATGACATTCATTTAGAGAGTGAAAGAATTGTCATAGTTAAAGAGTATTTTCAACTACAAAAGTCTACAATTTTACAAAGAACCTTATTAAAAGTAAAAAAGCTAAAGTTGAGAAACTTCTGCTGATCTTCCCTATCATAAAAATTTACAAAGTTGCTATTAGCTGGAAACATTAGGCTTGTTATGAAAAACTGTAGAAGGGACTTTATGTTTATGCTAGAATTTCAGCAAATTGTGGTTTTATTTAAAAATTTCCCAAATGAACTTTTAAAATCAATTTTGTAAATAAATGCTTTGTTCTGCCTTCAACAGATTTGGTAATATCAAACTGAAATCAGCTCCAGAGGTGAAAAGAATACAGTGACCACATGTGGGATGAGTCACGACCCTGGCCATGAGTCAGTGAAGTCTGCTACCATCTGCCATTTACTTTGTATGTTCTACAAAGGGGTAGTGTGCCTCAGGACACTTGGGAATGGTGGTACATTAACTTCATGATCCAAATTTATTTAAATTTGATTCATCTTTTAACTTCTCAATGATCAAGAGTTGTAGCATTAGGAAATATTAAAAAAGCCATCCACATAATGCTTTAAAAATGCCTTGCATTTGAATTGTGCATAATAGCTTGTAAATCATTTTTATATACATATCTTGATTGTCTCACAAAAAATTCAGTGAAGTAAAAGATACTGTGATTTATACTTTATAGATAAGCAAACTGAAGTTACAAAAAAGTTAAATGGGACCCTTACACTTATTTTCAGTTAAGAAAATAATTTCTGCAGCATTCTATCAGGCACAGCCTTTTTTACCTAGCCTCTCTACAAAGCAATGAAAATTGATGCCCTTAAGGAAACTGGAAAGAACTGACAGTGGGTTCCTCATCAATTTACCAAGAGCAAACTGTGTATAAGATGGTGTCCATGCATTTTAATTTTCCTTAAGTCATTAGAAATGGGCATTCAGTACACAATGGAAATCCAATATTTGAATAGGCAGAAACATCTATATCTCCCTCAATCAAAAATAATGTTCAGAGAGTGATTACTGCATAATTGAAAATATATTTTGACAAAACATTTAGGAGTTGCTGTTAATGAACAATCCTTGGATGAAGAATCCATAAAAATTATACCATTGAAGCTATTAAGTATATTTCTCAGTTCAATAAATTTGTTTTGGAGGTATAAAATTTCATGACCAAAGAAATAGTTTCAATATCTTATTGGCAAAAGCCTAGTGAATAAATCACAAGTTCATATGCTCAGTTCAATTTTGTTTTTAGTACTGAAAGTTCAAGAAATATAATCACTGAATTGTTTCCCTGGATTTCAGTGCTTGAATAGGATATAAATACAGTGGAGCATGTATGCACTAACAATGAAGCTGGGAAAGTCTTGCTTTGAATGTTCTTTTGTCATTTCACACTGCATAAAATAAGGAATGCAGAATCCTGTATCCTTTACAAATCATTGACTCTCTGCTCCTAAAATTCTCTTATGGCTAAAGTTTAAATATACAGCAATCATCACTCCCATATTTATTATAAAACAATTGAATAATAACCACACCTATAATTATGTTTCCTTTTATTTAAATTTTCATATATGAAATGTGTCTAATTAACTAAAACTATTAGCCTGAAAATTTAAAGTAATATTTAAGATTGTTTTGCATACTGAAGAGTTGTTTCTGATGCTCAATTTTTTGTAAATAAATTGTATGACATTGGCCAAGTTACTTATCCACTTAGAAACTCACTTCATCTATGTGTGAAGATTATTGCTAAGGTCACTTTCACTTATAAGATTTGAAATATGATGCATTTTCAAAGACCTATGTCATTTGCAAACTTGGTAGAAAACACTAACTAATGTAGTTGCAATCATTTATAAATTATTTTATATTAAGGTAACATGCTATATTATGAAATCTAATGTGGATTATATTAGGTATATAAAATTATAACAAGACTGTAAAGAAATATTTTTCTATAGACAACTACTTATAATCAAATACATGCTCATTTTTTCAGTGCTAGTGACATTTGTTTAAGATATTTTGGTGGTAAAACACTCAAGAACTCTGAGCTATTGCAGCAAAATATGTTCCACTCCAGGCCCATAGAAATGATTGCTATTGAAAGATCATATTAAGATCTTATTAAGCTGACTCAGCAAGTAGTGGGAGGAGTTTTTCTGGAAAAATTAGAGCAATATATTTTGTTTCCTAGTGACAGTTTGAATTTTGTGAATCCCAGAAAAATTGTTTTTTAACTAATCCATCACTGTGGGTGTGGGGTCCTTTGAGTGCATTAAATTCAGTTAAGAGAACTTTGATTAGATCACTTGATTAGATTGCTTTTGATTGGACTATGTCAGTGAGACATGACCCAGGTTGGGTCTGCCCTTTTTTTGGAGTCTTATATAAATGGAGGCACAGAGAGAAAGAGAGACACCAATAATGGAGCTCTGCAATTTTGACCCTTCCATGTGAGAGAGAGAATCCAGGTTTGCCTAAAGCTGCAGAAAGACAGAGAAGTCCCAAGAGACTCAAGGAGATGAGGCCCAGAGAGAGATGCCTGATCACCCACAGCTGAGCTCCAGAGAGATCATCACACCTGCCATCTTGCCTTGCCACGTGGCAGGACTCCAGGATCTGTTAGCAGCCAACCTTTGATAAGAAAGCGTTTCTGATGATGCCTTGATTTGGACATTTTCACAGCCTTGTGAAAAGCTGTAAGCTTTTACCCCAAGTAATTCCCCTTTATAAAATCCAATCCATTTCTGGTATTTTTGCATTTTCAGCCTTTGGCAAATTAATTCATTCATCAACTTCTAACAAGGTGGCATGGTGAGAATTAATACCATTAGTTGTCACCACTGACATGCCATCCTCATTGCTTACCTTCAATACCTTTGTTGAAAATATTTTACTTACAAATTGAGTTCTAAATCTAGGGATCTGCTATATGATAATCGACTGCTGGACCAACATAATAAAATTAGATGATTTAACTAACCATTTCCATTCTGTCTGGGACTTCAAAAACAAATTAAAAACAAACTATGGCTTTGTCCTACATATAGCTGTGAATGAAAGTCCAAGTAAAGGAGGCAGCTGTCATATCACTGAACCACAAGTCTGAGACAGATGAATCAGAATTTATTAATCTCCAGGGCAATGGTGTATCAGGCACATACTGTCACAATGTGGTCTTGTTTCCTGAAAAGTAATGCCACCCTTGCTGCAAGGCTAACACCAAGTCTCATGTATAACATCATTTCTTTATTCTGACTCCTTATTAAACTCTCCATATCTTCTCTTTGAAACCTTTTCCCCTAGACTTCACGTCCATACTCTTATTCCCCATTTGCTGATTTAACACATGATGTGCTCTGTCTCCTGTGCCCCCTTTGGAGTGAGCTGCTACGACAGAAATGATCCCTTATTACTTGCACAGAAGGGTCTAGAAAGGGCAAATAATTACACAACACAAATAGACCAAAAGAGCAGGGGAAAAAGTCCCATCATTGCTGGTGTCCTTGGTGGCTGAAACTGCGCTGGCTTGGGATTGATAGATGGCAGCTTTGCATACCCCACTGCAGGTGAGAAAAGAGAAACAAATCTATACTGTGTGAAAGTGGTTTTATCCAATTTGGGTGGAGGGGACCCTACCACCAAGCATACCTGTTCTGATAAACATCTGAGGCTGCTTGTTCCCAATTTCTGGGTTTAAGTTCAACTGGGCTGTTTTATTAGACTTACCATCTCCTCCAGGATATGGAATGACACACAGTAGAAAAGGAGGGGGAGGAAGACTGGAGGATGGTCAATTCGTGTGTGCTTGTGACTTCCCTAGGGAAGGAGGTAGAGGTAGGTGAGGAGGCCTGGGCTTTCAGTTCTTCTGGAAATATTCCTAGTAGCTGGATTACCAGATCATATGGCAGTTCTATATTTGGCTTCCTGAGGAACCACCAAACTGTATTCCAAAGAGGCTGCACCATTCTACATTTCCTTTTTTTTTTTTTTAAAGATTTATTTATTTATTTATTTATTTATTTATTTATTTATTTATTTATCCCCCCCTTGCTGCTTGTGTTTGCTGTGTCCATTCACTGTGTGTCTCTTCCGTGTCTGCTTATCTTCCCCCTGCTGCGAGGTCGTGCTGCATCAGCCCACCGCGCCGCGTGGGCCAGCCCGCCC
>JAQZBX010083052.1:0-13446 GCA_029593785.1 Cabassous unicinctus
ATGGTTGCCAAATATTTCTCCCATTGAGTACGTTGCCTTTTTACTTTCTTGATAAAGTACTTTGAGGTACAAATTTTTTTAATTTTGAGGAGATCCCCTTTATCTATTTTTTCCATCTCTGCTCATGCTTTTGGTGTAAAGTTCATGAAAACATTTCCTATTACTATGTCATGTAGATGCATCCCTACATTATCTTTCAAGGTTTTTATGGTCTTGTTTCTTATATTTAGATATTTGATCCATCTTGAGTTGATTTTTGTATAAGGTATGAGATGGTGTTCCTCTTTCATTCTTTCAGATATAGGTATTCAGTTCTCCAGGCACCATTTGTTGAAGAGGCCATTCTCTCCCAGTTAAGTGGGTTTGGTGGCCTTGTTGAATAGCAGATTGCTGTATATCTGAGGATCTATGTCAGAACTCTTAATTCAGTTCCATTGAGCAGTATGTCTATCCTTGTGCCAATACCATCAGTTTTGAACAATGTAGCTTTGTAGTATGTTTTAAAGTCAGGTAGTGTGATATCTCCAATTTCATTTTTCTTTTTCAGTATATCTTTGGCTATTCAGGACCTCTTAACAATCCAAATAAATTTTTTAGTTAGTTTTTCCAATTCATTAAAAAATGCTCTGTTGATTTTTATTGGGATTGCATTAAATCCATAGATTAGTTTGCTTAGGATACACATCGTAATGATATATAGTGTTCCTATCCATGAACAGTGTATGTTCTTCCAGTTATTTAAGTCTTCTTTGATTTCCTTTAACAGTGCTATGTGGTTTTCTATATATACATTCCTTACATGTTTAGTTCAATTTACTCCTAATTACTTGATTCTTTTAGTTACTATTGTAAATGGTATTTTCCTTGATTTTCTCCTCAGATTGCTCATTATTGGTGTGCAGAAAAGCTACTGATTTTTCAGCATTGATCTTATAGCCTATGACCTTACTAAACTCATTTCTAAGTCCTAGAATCTTTGTTGTAGATTTTTCATTGCTTTCTATGTATAGTTTGCAAATAGTGAAATTTTTACTTCTTCCTTTCCAATTTGTATGCCTTTTATATCTTTTTCCTGCCTAAATGATTGAGCAAGTACTTCTAAGACAATGTAAAATGGGAGCGGTGATAGTGGGCATCCTTGTCTTGTTCCCAATCTTAAAGGGATAGCTTTTAGGAGTTCACCATTGTATTTGATGTTAGCTGTGGGTTTTTCATATAAACCCTTTTTCATGTTTAGAAAATTTCCTTCTATTCCTATTTTACAGGGTTTTTATCAGGAAAGGGTGCTGTGAACTGTCAAATGATTTTTCTGCATCTATAGAGATGATCATGTGGTTTATTTCTTTCAGTCTGTTTATGTGGTCTATTACATTAATTGATTTTCTTATGTTGAAAGATCCTTGCATGCCAGGATGAAAACCACTTTGTCATGTTGTATAATTCATTTGAAATGTTATTGAACGTGAATAGCAAGTATTTTGTTGAGGATTTTAGCATCTAAGATCATTAGAGAGATTGGTCTGTAATATTCCTTTCTTTTGGCATCTTTCTTTGACTTTGGTATTAGGGTAATGTTGGCATCATAGAATGAGTTATGCAATGTTCCTTCTACTCCTATTTTTTGGAAGAGCTGAAGCAGGATTGGTGTTAGTTCTTTCCAGAAAGTTTGGTAAAATTCACCTGTGGATCCGTTGGGTCCTGGCTTTTCTTATTTGGGAAGTTTTTGATGACTGAGTCTACCACTTTGTCTGTAATTGGGCTCTTGAGTTCATCAATTTCTTCTTTTGTCAATGTAGGTTGTATGTGAGTTTCTAGGAATTTGTCCATTTCCTCTAAATTATCATTCTTGTTAGCATAAAATTTTTCAAAGAATCCTATTATGATTCTCTTTATTTCTGTGGTGTCAGTGGTAATATCCCCTTCTTCATTTCTTTTTTGTGTGTTTGCCTCTACTTTCTTTTATCTTTGATAGTCTGGCTAAAAGTTTGTCACTTTTATTGATCGTCTTGAAAAGCCAGCTTTTGGTTTTGTTTATTTTTTCTAGTACTTTCTTATTTTCTAATTCATTTAGTTCTGCTCTAATTCTTTTTAATTTCTTCTTTCTACTTCCTTTGTGGTTAGTTTGTTGTTGTTTTTCCAATTCTTCCGGGTGTGAAGTTAGGTCTTCAATTTTAGCTGTTTCTTCTTTTTTGATAGATGCATTTATGACTAAGAATTTCTGTCTCTGGACAGCTTTTGCTGCATCTAATAGGTTTTGATATGTTGTGTTTTCATTTTCATTCATCTCAAGGAAGTTACAGATTTCTTGTGAGATTTCCAGCTTGACCAACTGTTTGTCTAAGAGTGTATTGTTTAACTTTCATATCTTTGTGCCTAATCTGGTTCTCTGGCCCTTACAGATTTCCAATTAAATTCCATCGTGGTCAGAGAAATTACTTTGTAAAATCTCAAACTTTCTGAATTCATTGAGATTATTTCTGTAGCCTAGCATGTGGCCTATCTTGGAATATGATCCCTGTGTACTCAACATAAATGTATATCTCACTATAATTGGGTGTAGTGTTCTGTATTAGTATCTATAAGATATCGATTATGTAGTGTATCTATTAAGTACAGTTTCTGTAATGTATTAACCAAAGTCTTTGTTTCTTTACTGATTCTTTGTCTAGATGTTCTAATTGTGATAATGGTGTACTGAAATCCCCCACTATAATTGTAGAGGCCTCTATTTCTCCACTTCACTTTCAACCTCCTTGAATTATTGGGTCTAAGGTGGGTTTCTTGGGGACAACATATAGAAGGGTCATATTTCCTAAGGCATCCTAAGGCATTCTGCTAATCTGTGTCTCTTGACTGGTGAGTTTAGGATTAAACATTCAGTGTTATTACTCTCAACTAATTACATTGGCCATATTTTCTTTGGGTTTATGTATGTCATAATTTGTTCTTATTTCTCTTTTTGTCATTTTAGTTGTTTTTACACTCTCTTACAATATTCCTCTCTCCTATTTTTTTTCCTTTCAACCTGCAGAAATCCCTTCAGTATTTCTTGAATGGCAGATTTCTTATTAGCATACTCTCTTAGTTTCTGTTTTTCTGTGAATATTTTGAATTCTCCTTAATTTTTGAATGCCAGCTTTGCTGGACAGAAAATTCTTGGCTGCAAGTTTTTTCCCCCTTTTATTACCTTAACTATATAATACCACTGCCTTCTTGCCTCCAGGGTTTCAGATGAGAAATCAGCACTTAATCTTATTAAGCATCCCTTGTAATTGATGGTTCCCTTTTCTCTCATTTTCAGTATTTTTTGTCTTCAGCATTGGACAGTTTTCAGAATATATGTCTTGGTGTAAACATGTTGGGATGTATAGTGTTTGGGGTGCACTGTGCTTACTGGATTTGTACATCCATCTCCCTCAATAGGGTTGGGAAGTTTTCTCTCATTATTTCCTCCAACACTCCTTCTGTCCCCTTTCCCTTCTCTTCTCCCTCTGGGATGCCTATAATGTGTATGTTTCTGCATTCTGTCTTGTCATTCAAATCCCTAAGTCCTTGCTCGATTTTTTCTATCTTTTTATCTATCTGTTCTACTATCTGTTTGATTTCAGATTTACTGTATTCCACATCACTAATTCTTTCCTCCACCTGTTCAAATTTACTGCAATGTGCTTCTAGTGTCTTTTTTGTTTCTTTGATTGTATCATTCATCACCATCATGTCTGTTATCTTTTTATGTACATTTACAATTTCTTCAGTATGTTCTCCCAGTGTCTTCTTAATATCCTTACTATCTTCTTTCACTTCATTAAGTTGGTCAATGATATTTGTTTGGACAGCTTTCATGAGTTGTTCAATGTTCTGCACGTCTTCCTGGTTTTAAGCTTGTTCATTGGACTGGGCCAAATCTTCCTGTTTGTTAGTATGGTTTGTCATTCTTTGTTGCCCTCTGGTCATCTTTTTATCTTGATGGGTTTACTCAGTTGATTATCTTCTCTCTTTACTCTAGGGTTTTATTTAATTTCTCTTTTTATGTGTGTGTTAAGTTTTCTCTTCCAACACTTTGTTCTTCTTATTCTATTTCATTGCTCTTGTCTATGTTCCCTTGAAGGAAAAAATTAGGGCCAGAGAAAGTGAAAGAGGTAAGAAAAGTAAAAGAATAATAGGAATAATAATAGTAATTTTTAGAAGAAGAACCATTGATGTCCTTGGAAAATGAACATTTAACTCATGTAAGCAGTGTAGAGTTATAAAAATAAAAAAAGTGGGGTTCCAACAATTAAATGGGCCACCAAATAGTGAAAAATATATAGACTAAATTAAAAAGCCAGTATGATGAGGAAAGAGGGAAAGAGAAAAGAAAAACAAGTTAATAAAAGAAAGAAAACAGGATGGATGAGGTAGATATAAATACCAGAAAACCTGGGGAATAAAGAAAGAGGCATGGAATGTATGAACAGCAACAGATAGCAGAAGATAGAATGATGGGAGTAGGAAAAAGATAGCCTTGGTATACAAAATCAGCATATACTGAAAAGGGGAAATTGAAGAAGAGGAAACACAGCAACCAGAATCAAGCCAGCAGGACCTTGAAATATTTATCTCATTGTCCACCTTCCTCCAGATCGATGCCCTGAGGTCTCCTACACTGTGGGTTCCCAAAACATCTCAATGGGGCAGGATCTTGCCCCTGTTCAGCTGCTTTTTATGAGAGAGATCTGCTTAAGTTCCTTTGAAAGAAAAAAACATTCATATTAGATAAAAGGAAAAAAATAGGGAGACAAAAATAATAGTAATGGTAATAGAAAAAGGTGGGAGAGCAAATGTACAAGACCTAGGAAATTGAAAAATTAATACAACTAAGAAGCACAGAGGAATAAGATTAGGAAAGCAGAATAGAAACAATGAAACAAGAATCAGAATAGATAAACAAATATATAGAATGAATTAAAATGCTGGAATGGTGAGAGAGGGGAAAAGAAAACAAAGAAGAGAGAAAGAAAAAAGTGAAAAAGGGAAAGTAAACAGGCAAAAAGAGAGAAAGAGAGAAATACAAACAAGAAAATTTGGAGACCAAATAAAAGAGGTGGAATGAAAGAACAATGGAAAACAAAAGATA
Organism: Cabassous unicinctus; assembly: GCA_029593785.1. Taxonomy (NCBI): domain Eukaryota; kingdom Metazoa; phylum Chordata; class Mammalia; order Cingulata; family Chlamyphoridae; genus Cabassous; species Cabassous unicinctus. The sequence goes on from JAQZBX010083052.1 coordinate 5,117, forward strand.
TAAAGAATAAGGAGTTAAAAGAAATAGCGTAGGTAGAATAGATCGATAACCAAAACAATGAAAGAAAAAAGAGAAATATAACAATTAGAGAAAGAAAGGGAGTGGATACAAAACACGCAAGAAACAAGACAGCAGCAATTCATTTTTTTAAAAAAAGGAGACAGAAGAAAAGAATAAAAATAAAGATGGAAAAACAGGCTTCTTTCTTAGACCCCTAAGGATTTTCTCACACTGCTGGTTTTCCTCAATCACTCATCCTGTAACCTGCTCTCTGCTGGTTTTGAACTGGGTTTTACTGAGTAAAGTAGGGAAAATAAAAGAAAATGAACCATTTTTTTTTAAATAAAGATCCAAGAAAAGCTAATAGAAAGAAAAAGTCTATATGTTCCCTGTCATAAAGTTTCAAGTGGATGCCTGCTAACCTGGTGGATCTTTCCTTAAGGAATAACCAGGAATTGATCCAGGGACTTCATAAGCAGGAATTCTTCTACTGAGCTATTCTGAGACCTTAGGTTAATTAGCCTTTCCGAAGGATACCTGAACCTTTTCCCTCGGGCAGGTTAGATCCATTGCAGTCAGCTGGAGTGGTGCTGATTGTTGCCTGTCTCTGCCTCCTCACTGATGTAATTCCTCTCTCTACCTAGGTGGCTGGTCATGACCAACAGCCTGAGATGAACCCCCTCCCCTCTCTCTGTAGAGTCAGGGACACTTCCAATATTCAAGGGAGGCCCAGCTGGCTAAATTCACTGCAAAAAAGTCACTCTCCACTCTCCCAGACCTCTTTTCCTTGCAGGGAATTTGCCATCACACTCCCATTTGAAGCAGGGGGCCAGGGTCTCCACCTAGGCTGTCCCTCCGGGGCCAGGTATGTATGCCCCTTTCAGTCACTGAAGTAAGTGACCCCCAATTATTCCTGGCTTCCCTTTCTGTCCAGTACCCTTCTAGATGGCACAGAGCACTTCCTGTGGAGAAAGTAGATGTCTGCTCTACTCTCCGTTAGATACAATTTGCCAGGAGTTTTACCCTAACTTAATATCTCAGGGGTCGGGGAAGGGAGCCCTTCCCAGCAGCCCAGAAGTTTAATAACTCACAATTACTTGTTTTGGCTTCTTCATGTTTCTGACCCTCACTTTTCTGGGAGTTTGTAAGCAGTGTCCTAGTTTGCTGTGCCCCAAAGCAGGTCCCCATGGCAGCCTCAGGCTTTTTCTTTGTTGTTTTAGTGAGAGCTAAAATTTATATGTCTGACCCATCAGCCATATTCCCACAATCCCCCTGTCATGTTGTTTTAATTGAAGAATGACCTGGAAATGTCAAATGCTTTCACAAATGAATATTGATTTGAGTTAAAAACCTTGGATGGAAATGCAAATCTCTAACAACAAATACGTGATTGCACTTCTTTTTTATTCAACTTTAAGATATTTTTATTGTTTTTGTTTACTTATTGATTATATATAAGAAAATAATTTACATAAATATATTTATTTTACTAGATATGTAAAGAGAGCTATTTATTTCAAGATACTTATATAGTCTATCTATGAGCATAAAAACTACAATTTTAATAGACAATTACAAAAGGAAATACAAATATTAGGAGTATACCCATGGCATACAACATGAAATCTGTTTCAGATTTCCCATGTTTCAGAGAATTAGCACTGGCGAGAAACTAAACAATTGATACCCATATCAGGGAGACAGAGATTACTCTCTTGTAGTCTTGAAAAAAGTGGCCAATATTCTGCATGGACTCTTGTAAGAGGTGAAGGATAATTTTAAGGTAATAAAGTTGTTAAATTTAGACATTGACTTCCTGTCAATGAGAAGTGATAATATGTGATGACGTGAAATATAGGGAATTCAAAAATTGTGTACAGTAGAAGCTAGTGATGATAGTAGATAGGAGAAGAAAACATAGAGTTTTAACATACATTCCATGATTCCTACCTGAGAGAAAATAGTATTTTCTATCAATAAACTTAAACAGTGCTTACAGGCCCCTCACACATCCACTGCTCTACTCTGCTCAAAATCTTAATAAACAGCAAAGCATAGTACTGAAGTAGAAAGAATCATATCAAAGCAAAAGAATAGGGAGATCAGACACATGTATGTATATTTAAGATAACTTAATTCCTTGATAAAGGAATAAAATAAATAAATAAATAATTAAGGAAATGCTCAATATGGACAAAAACTATGACAAGTTGGAAGGGGTGGTTTGCAGGGGATAAGAGTAATGTTGGTGCAGGTATGTGAGTTAGGTCAATCATGCTGCAATGTGAGAGTAAGCAGGGGGGTGGGTTGAATTGGACTACTCATGGAAATAGGGGGAGGGCTGGAGGAAGGAAGACGTGAACTCTGGGGATTTTGTAGGTCTGTGGTTGAAACTACATTTGAATAAATGTTCTTTTGGCAATTGTGGAAGTGTAGGGTCACTGGTGGAGGGTGTTGGCAGTGGAAGGATATGTGGGATAGGGCATAATGGGGCAAGCTTCTACAGAATTTTGTGAAAATGTTCACCTTGTCATAGTATATTATCTCAGTTGGGGAGACCCAAACAATAAACAAGAAAATATTAAACTTCCACCTCGTGGAGACCTGTTATATTCTTGGTTAGAGGGGTAGGAAATTTTGAAAACATAAGAAGCACCTAATAAAAGAAAACAGATCAATGTGTCAAGTCCTCAATATTATTGCATGTAACTATGAACCTTATTATTAAAAAACTGAAACTTATTGGTTATCATAAGTTCCAAGGGGAGGGGGAGAGAAGATGGAACATAGGGCCTTTTGAGGGCATTGGAATTGTTCTGCATAATCTAGCAATGACTGATACAGACCATTATAAATTTTGTCAAAACCTCTAAATTATACAGTACAAAAGGTAATCTACAATGTAAACTATTACCATGGTTAGTAGCACAGCTTCAATATTAGTTCATCAATTGTAACAAATGTACCATACTCCTGTAAGATGTTATTAACAGGGGAAAATGTGAGAGAGGAGGGGGTGGGTATGGGGGAATGCCCTGTATTTTCTATGTCACTTTTCTGTAATCTAAAGCTTCTTTGAAAATATGAAAATAAATAAAACAATGAGGGAACATACAGAAGAAATTGTCCACCGCACATAAAAGCTAACATATCTTACTGTGATGTGTGCTAACATATCTTACTGTGATGAATGGCACATGAATTTTTTATTTATTTTATTTTCTATTTTTTTATTTTATTGGTTTTTATTATTATTTTATTTTTAATTATTTTTCTTCATTTTTTGGATTTGTTTTTGGGGAGGTTTTGGATTGCAGAAGGGTTGCAACTGTGGCAGGGGAGGATCACTGGAGTGGGCTGTCGGTGATTGGGGATATGTGGGAGCAGTATACCTAGGGCCTGCCTTTATGGAATATGAATATTTTTAAGTGCTCATGGGTGTTGTCTCAGTGGGTGGAGACACATACAATAACCAAAATCATATTAAATGTCCATCCTGGGAAGTCCTGCTACACTATCTAATAAAGCAACAGGAATCCATAGGGTACATGGGCAGTGCCTAGTAACGAGAGACAGACCAATAATCCAGGCCCTTGACATTTATGGTTGTACTTATGAACTTTATTCCTGTGAAACTGAAACTTAGCTTATTTTTATATATTTGCTAATAATTACTTCCTGAAATCCTCCTTGTTGCTCATGTGTGGCCTCTTTCTAAGTCAAAATCAGCATATAGATTCAATACCTTCCCTCTGGTGTGGGACATGACTCCAGGGGATAGGCCTCCCTGGAAACATGGGATTATTACCAAGCACCAGCGAGCAATATATTTGGAAAAAGACCTTGGCCAAATGGGGGAAATATTAAATAGATATGAGTTATTACAGCTAAGAGAATTCAAAGTGAGTTGGGAGTTTGTTCCAGAGGTTACACTTATGAACATCTCATGATGATCTCAGTGATTGCCACAATAAATAGTGCCTCAAGCACAGGTGCTTCCAAGGGCTCTAGAGACATTTAGACACTATAGACAGGGCAGACATTCCCAGGAATTTGGCACCGTGTCAGTGGGCCTTACCTTGGAATATACATTTCCCAATGTAACAGAATTAAAGTCATTTATAATTTCCCTACACATGGCTCTTTGCCCCTTTTATATGAACCTATAATTAGCATTATACTCATTAAATATATGCACCAGAAACTTAAATCTTTGGTCCCTTCATATGCCAGTTGAGCCCTGAATCTCAGCAGAGTTGCAACACATACTCTCCAGTTCATCAGAGTTGCCCAGGACAACTGCAAGGATGGTAATGGAAAAGGTCCATCCCCCAAAAACAGAGAGTGCCTTTAACTGCAAGTAAGACAGTTCCATCCAACAGCCCCATGAGATCTAAGCCGACTCTCAATCAGAAAAGAGTAGGCATCACCATCCCAAAATGCTCAATATTGAAGAATGAACAATTATATGTGGGAAATGCAACTTTTGGCTAATGCAGGCTTATTATTATTCTAGTAATGGAAGAACTTGTATCATTGATATAAAGGCAGGGGTTACCAGAGTTTCTGAGGGGAGGGAGAGGAAAGAATAGTTGAAACACTGGGCATTTTTGGGGTATTGGAATTGTTCTCAATGACATTGCAATGGTTGATACAGGTCATTATACATTTTGAAAACCTATAAAAAAGTGCAGTGCAAAGTGTAACTATAATGTAAACTATTGACCATTGGCAGCAGCAATGCTTCAATATGTGTTCATCAATTGTAACAAATATACCACACTAATGACTGATATTGTTATAGGGGAAAAGTTTGGGAGGGGGTAGGGGAGGATATATTAGAATTTTCTTACATTTTTGATGTATCATTTATGTCACCTAAATCTTCCTCAAAAATAAATAAATGTAAAAAAATTTTAAAGCCCTGCTTATAATATTTTTAGTCATGTAATATCATATTCATAACATATATAAATATTATCATTCTGGGTTTGGTGGAGAAAGTATTCTTGGGAATAAAATGTGTTTACGGTTTCACAATGTCCAGATATTTAACCTTGAATTATTCTAATAATTAATTTTTGAATTTAATAAATTATGACAGTCATGATTTGGGCCCCAGTTGGACAAAAACCAAAGTAGTTCTTCTACAAAAACATTAGCTACATAGGCTTAATTCATATTAAATACGGATATCATGTTTTTTTGTTTGTATCTTTGCTCTGAAACAAAGACCACTCTTATTTTATTTAAACCAAAGAATCAGTGTAATTATTTTCTGTTGTTCTAGCTACTGGACTTCTCTGCTTGGTATCTACCACATTTTATTTATCCATGCCTAATCAACAAATAAAAAAAATCCAAACTCAATAAATGCTTCAATTTTAGAAATATCTTTGCTTGTTTATACTCCCCTCAGTAATGAATGAGACAATTCAGTTTTCCAATCATTACCATTCCAATATTTACAAAATTGTTTCTCATTTTTATCTGAGTTTCCATATTTCAGGTTCCTGGTGTTTGTACTCATAATTCGCACCCATATGGGGATTAACCTATGAATCTTATAAAATATTTAGCTTTCCTTCCTACATTGTGTGTCTGACTACATCCCTTTAATTTATAAATGTATTATTAATCTATATTAGTTAGGAACAATGAAAGGGAATAATCTCCTATCATTTCATTCTTCTGTTAAGTTCTTATATGTAACTCCCTGGGGAAATAACTTTTATTTTAATACCAAAAAGTGATTTTCTTTTATCTTGTGGTTTTAGAAGTTATGGAAGTAGCTCTTACCATGCCAAAATTTCAAAGTTCCCTCTTTATTCTACTAGCTCCTTGTTGTTGTTGTTTTGTTTGTTTTTTGTTTTTTTCATATTTTTGCTAAACCTATTGGCAGTCCAGTATTTTATAGGAGGAAAGAAAGGAAACAGGTGATTTATTTATCTGGGATCCAGTTTTTATGGCATATTCTACCAAAACAATCTACTTCTCTTTTACTCTACGCAAACCTTTTATCAAGGAATCAAGTTATCCTTAGTATATGCCTGTTTCTGAGAACCTCTTCTGTTGTCAACCTATCCATATATGGTATTGACTAGTACTTACTAACTTCTGTTTTGGGCCCTTACATAATAGGGTAAAGGGAAAGAAAACAGAATTGAAGAGATATGGAAGATTTTACATGACTACCCATTTGTAACTGGCACATGTGACCTTAAGATATGAGCCAAAGAATATCTGAAAACCCATTTTTGATTTACAGTTTGTTCAGAAACCAAGATATTTTCAATATTATATTATATAATTTTAAGAGTAGTTGAGTTATATTACACATTCCATGCAATTCACTGATATGAAATTAAATATTCAAGGTTTAAATTGTTTTCACAGCTTTGAGTGAACATAATCAATTTTGAAATATTGTAAATGCTTCTCCAAGGAAACCCATTATTCCTTAGGAATCACTATTTCTTTCCAATTCCTGCCTCCACCCCCTTTTTAGGCATCCACTAATCTCATTTCTGGATCTATAGTTCTATACATGTCTATGCTTCTGACAGTACCACATGCTGATAGTTTAGCTTTTCATTAAAATTATATAGGAGATATGTGCATCGTCCAAATTGTTTTCCGTATTGTATGTCCTTTGAATTTTGCATATGAAATTTAGGAACAGTTTATCAACTCTTGCAAAAAAGCCCATTTGGATTTTCATAGCAATTGCTTTGTATCTGAATATCAATTTGAGTAGTACTGATATTTTTACGATGTTTGACCTCTAATCCATAATCTTGGTATGTGTTTTCATTACATACCAATAAGTAGATCTTTCATTTATTTTAACAAATTTTGTAGTTTGAAAGAAAAATTTATTCTCAATTTCTAAATTTATAACCAAGTATTTAATTACATTTATTCTATCATAAATGGAATATAATATCTGGAATTTTCATAGCTAGTATAGAGAAATAACATTGATTTTTTTACATTAATCTTGTACCTTGTATCATGCTGAATCCTTATTTTATTTTTATTAGTTTTTTAAATTAGATTCCTTATGATTTTCTGTGTATAAGAACATGTCTCTTGCTAATAGAGATAACTATACTTTTTTCTTTCCAATATTGATGGTTTTTATTTTATTTTCTTGCCTAAATACCCTGGTTAGAACCTCCAAAAAGTGTTAAATAGAAATGAAGTGTGTGGTTATTCTTGTCTTGTTCCTAATATTATGGGTAATGCCAACAGTCTTTCACCATTAATATTATGTTATCTATATTTTCCTGTAGTTGTCCATTTACAAAGTTTTATTCCCCTTTTGTTCACTTTTTCAAAATCATGAAACTAGATTGAATTTTGTTGAATGATTTTCTGCATCTATTGAGATGATCATTTGTGCTTTCCCCCTTTTATTTAATTGATATGACCAGTTAATATGTTTTGGATGTACACTCACTCCCCATGCATTCTGGTATAAATTTCAATTGGCTACAGTGTATAAACATATTAATGTGTTGTTGAACTCTGTTTGCTAGTGTTTTTATATGATTTTTACACCTCTATTCTTGCAATATATTAGTTTTCTGTATGTGTCATATACTGTTTGATAAAAAGGAAATACTGGCCTCAAAGTTTGACTGGGAAATGTTCCCTGCTCTAAGAACTTTACAAGAATTGTGTAGAATTGTTATGATTATTATTTATTGAAATGCTTCTTAGAGTTAACCAATGAAGCCATTTTGAACAGAAATATCCATTGTAGAAAGGTTTTTACCTAAACTCAGTTTCTGTGACAATTATAGTGTCATTCACTTTTTCTATTCTTACATGGTGCTGGGATAATTTGTATCTCATAATTTTATCAATTTCATTAAGTTATCAAATAAATAGGAATAAGTTACCCACATATTCATAACATCTCCTTTCATGTCTTTAGAATCTGTTATAATGTCTCTACTGTCATTCATATTAGTAGTTTGTATTTTTTCTCTTTATAACCATGATTAGTCATGAGTCTGTCTTTCAGTATTCCAATTCATTAATACTTTTAAAAAATATTTTGTTTTCATTGGCTATATCTATTTTTAATCGTTCCTTTAATTGTTATACAATGCATCTTTTTATTTTGTAGCATATATAATTATTCTGTTTATTGCCACAAAGTATTCTGTTATAGGGATGTAACAGGTTTTAGTTATCTATTAATTAGGTAAAAGGTGTTTGGATTTTTTCCCATTTGGGGCTATTATGAATAATGTTGCAATCATTGTTCACGAACAAGCTTCTTGTAGCCAAGTTTGCATTTGTCATGGGTACGTACCTAC
>JAQZBX010083053.1:0-13446 GCA_029593785.1 Cabassous unicinctus
CAAAAGAAATGCCCAGAGGTAATAGGTTAACAATTTATTTGATTGTTTTAACAATAAAAGGCTTTATTATTTTTTAAAAAGATTTATTTTATTTATTTATTCCTCCCTACCCCCTTGTTGTTTGCACTTGCTGTGTCTGTTGTCTTCCTTGTTTCTTTAGGAGGCACTGGGAATGGAATCCGAGACCCCCAATGTGGGAGGGAAGTACTTAATTGCTTGAGCCACCTCCATTCCCAGCTTTGTTGTGTCTCTCATTATGTTTTCCTTCTTGTGTCTCTTACTGTGTCATCTTCTTGCATCAGCTTGTCGCACCTGCCCAGCTGTCTTCTTTAGGAGGCACTGGGAACCGAACTAGGCACCTCCCATGTGGTAGGCAGGAGCCCAATCGCTTGAGCCACATCCGCTTCCCAAAAGGCTTTCTTTTAACAAGATGTGTTTTTGGTACCAGGTTTTGAATTTTCTTTTTCTTTTTTTTTTTTTTAAGATTTTTATTTATTTATTTATTTATTTATTCCCCCCTTGCTGCTTGTGCTCGCTGTGTCCATTTGCTTTTGTGTTTTTCTGTGTCTGCTTGTCTCCCTTTGTTGCGTTGTCTTGCTGCATCAGCTCACCGTGCCACGTGGGCTGGCTTGCCTTCACCAGGAGGCCCCGGGAAACAAACCCGGGGCCTCCCATATGGTAGACGGGAGCCCTATCGATTGAGCCACATCTGCTTCCCAGGTTTTGAATTTTCTACCACTTTTTACTAAGATTTATATGACAGTGACTAGATTGGTGTTTTAGTTGTAAAATATGGAAATTCATTAATGTGTTCAATAAATCTTATTTAGTACCTACTATTTTTCAGGCACTATTCTATGTACTGGGGATAAAACTATGAACCAAAAAAAGACAGGCCTCTGATTTCAGGGAACTTACAGTCTTGTAGGGGAAACAAATTTCCTTGAAGGACAAATTCCTTCCATATTCCATGTGGTTCCAGTAAGACTGTCATCCATACCTCCTCTACCACTCCAGACCTCAGTGGGACTTGGATAATTACAGTACCTCATCACCCTGGCAACTGTGATTGGTCCAGGACTTGGCAACAGAGACAATCAGAATCCTTCCCTGGAATTAGGATGCAGATGCTGGAAGGAGGAAACAACTGAGACTGCTAAATTGGGAAGAAGCACAGACCCATAGAAGGACTGAAAGAAGGTCAGCATGATTGGAAGATAGAGGGTGAGAGACCAGGCAGAGATAAGACTCGAGGGGACGATTGGGATCAGATCAAGAGAGACCGTCCCTGAGCGCCGTGTTAATGATTTTGGTGTTTATTCTGAATGCTCAGCCAACTGGATGGGTTGGGTGACATGACCAGATTTGAAAAAGTCACTGTGGTGGATGGCACCTCAGGGTCAGGCAGCAATGCCGATGTCAAAATAAGAATGCCCTTGCAGGAATCCAGGTGAGAGGTGGAAGTGTCCTGGACTGGGCGGTGGCCTTGGAAATGGAGAGATGGATTAGAGAGCCATTTAGGGTATAAATTGATTGACATGGTGATAGTTTGGCTCTGGAGAGTGGAGGATGTCAAATGTGACAGCCATACCTCTGGCTTGTGCAGCCAGATGCAGGTGATTCTCTTCAGAGAGTTAGGGGAGCAATGGAGAAGGTCAAAGTTTGGGGGAAAGAGATGAGTTTGGTTAGGATGTGTTGAATGTGAGGTGCCTTTGAGTCGTCCAATTTTAAGCATTAGAAAATTATCTTTATCTTACTTTAAACTACTTGAGAAATACTTCTGAGGCTGAATTTTAAAATCATATTATCAATTGTGTACCATAATCTATGATTTTCAAAGTGTGGTCCATGGACCAAGAACCCCAGCATCACCTGGAAATTATTGAACTCCAGCCCAAGCCTACCGAATCACAGACCTGGAGGTGGAGCTCGCAATCTGTGTTTTAACAAGCCCTCCAAGGAATTCTGATGCTCAGTGAAGGATGGGAACCACTGCCACGCATATACCCCTTGGAGATCCCATGAGTTGTAAGGTTTGATTTGATGTGCTTCCTGGTACTGTACTGTTCACACTATTTCTTATAATTTCCTAATTCAGGATAATCTCTCCATCTCAAGATCATTAATTTAGTCACATTTGCAAAGTTTCTTCTGCCATGTCAGGTAACATATTTACAGGTTCTAATGATCAGGATGGAAACATCTTTGGGGGACCATTATGCCACCTACCACACTTCCTTTTTTAGAATTTAGAGGAGAAGGTGTCTTTTCATTTGTTCTAGGCTCATCTTTCAACCTCTAATCCCATATTCATTGCTTCTGTCTCCTCCACAACCCTGATCTGTCTCTCCCACAGTTCCTTCACGGCAGTCCATAAACAGGCAAAGTTTTGCCCATATTAAATTTAATTAAAACTCTAAAAATGAGACTATTTGTCTTTGACCCTATTCATAGCTCTGGACTACATGGGAGACTGAGGGAGGCTGAGGTTTTCCTCACTTGCTGAAAGTCTGTGAGCAAAGCAGCAAATAAACAAGTGCATAATGCTCATGTTTTCCAGAGTGAGGGTCTGAGACTCAGGCCCCTCAGATGTCTACCTCTTCCCTTGCCCTTATCACCAGCTTTAACTCAGACACAGTGAGACACAGGGGGCACATTTTCTAGGGCCCACGGTTGTTTTAGGGGTCTACAAAAAATGCTTTTATTTCTTTTACAATCAGAAGAAATGAATGAACTTTTAAGTTGAAGAATATGTTTTAATACGTAATATTAATATATTCATCTATACACCAATTTAGTTATAAAATACAATTCTTAATTTTTTTTTTTAATGGAAGAAGGTGTCCATGAAGGTAAATGTGCCCGAGACCCATGAAAGTTATCCATGCTGTAGCCTTATGGATTTATTTTTCAAGTTTTAAAATTGAGGTTTAATTTACATATAATACATGGCAGAAATCTTAGGGGTATAGCTTGATGACTTTTTATGAATGTGTATACCTGTGTAACCAATACCTAGATCAAAACATAGAACGTTCCCACCACTCCAGAATGTCTTCTCATGCCCATTTCCATTCAACTCCATCCTCTTCCCAACCCAGCCCAAAGTAGTAAGCATTTTTCTGACTTCAACTGTCTTCAATTAGCCTTGCCTATTTTCCAATATTATATAAAATGGAAGCATATATTATGTGAAATCTGTCTGGCTTTTTATGTTCAATACAATTTTTTGAGCTTCATCCATGTTGCATTTAATCAGTAATTCATTCCTTTCTGTTAATGAGTAAGTAGTATTCCATTGTATAGAAGTGCCGCCGTTTGTGTATCCATTCTTCTGTTGATGGATATTTGGTTGTTTCTAGTTTTGGATTATTATGCATGAAGCTTCTCTGAGCATTTCTGTACAGTTGTACACAAGTGTATATTTAATTTATCTTAGATATATATCTAGAACTGGAAATTCTAGTCATAAGTTATCTTTAATTTTATTAGAAATTGCCAAATAATTTCCCAAAGGGATTTAAACATTTTACACTTCCACGAGCAATGTAAAAGATTCCAGCTGCTCCACAAGCTCACTAAAACTTTTAGATCATAGGGATTTAGACTTCAGTATTTTTATTTTTATTTTTTTTAGAAGGTACCAAGAATTGAACCCGGGACCTCAGACATGGGAAGTAGACGCTCAACTCCTAAGCTACACCTGCTCCCCTTCAGTAATAGCTTATTCAAAATATATTACTTATTACTATTGTTGATGTCATGTTACTGTTATCACACTTAGTAGACGATCATTTGATAATGATAATGATCAACATTATCTTCTACTTTCTAACAGGAATGATTTTTTTTCCTTTGGTTTTGGCCGAGTTTTCACAGAGAATTACACTGGCACCAACATTCCATAGAAAACAAACAAGAAAAAACAAACAGTAGGACCCATCAGGACCTCATCTCCTGGACAGTGGCTCCACGGGACCAGTGCAGTGGGTTGAATGGTGGATCCCCCAAGTTAAGGATCTTGAGATGAGATCATCCTGGTTTTTTTTTTCAAGTCCTAAGTCCAATGACAAGTGTCCTTGTAAGGAACTGTTGGGGACGGCATCATGTCCTCCACAAAAGGCAGGCTCAGGTCCCAACCCCTGGTCCTGTGGATGGGAACCCATTTGTAAACAGGACCTTTGGAGTTATTAGTTAAGGTCTGCCCACATTTTTGACAATTCGTTATGGCAGCCCTAGGAAAAGAAGACAATAGCTAAAGATGTTGGTAGTTATTGGTGCATGCAAATGTTAAAAAGAACAGTTTTTATGACATAAAACTGTTTATATATATATAAACATTTATAAATGTTAACAATAAACAGAGCCATAGTTTATTGAGTGATAGTTTGTGCCAGTGTGGGGGCATTTTTCATGAATTAACTAACTTAACCCTCACAACAACCCTACGAGGGGAGTAACTATTATCATTCCCATTTTACAGATGAGGAAATAGGCACAGAGGACACAAATAACTTGCCTAAGATCATGCTGCGGGGATGTGATTTGAATCCAAGCAGAGGGCACATGCTTCTCCCCTTCAAGCATATTACAGCAGCTGCTTCAACAGCCAAAAGAGGAGAGTAATTCGTTCTTTTTCTTCTGTATCTACGGTACTTTCATAGAATGGGAGCAGCTGTTTGTTCCTATGTAACCTCTTCTCCTTCCCTCTTCTAATCCTATCTTCCTCCCTCCTCGAATTCTGTTCTTATCCTCCCTCCCCCCAGTTTCTTTACTCTTTCCACAGTTATTTAACGAGTGATTGCTTCTCTTTTTGCCCAGTGCTGAGTGAAGCTATGGCAAAGTAGAGCAAATGGTCCTTACAATTTGTAAAGTCATGCAGCTCTGCAGAGTTAAGCAGCTACACATGAACTGAAGAACCAGCTCAGGCCTTTGCAGTGGAGATGTAAACGATGAGAGGCCCCAGAGAAGGGCTCCCATCAGGAGCCATGAACCCAGAGGAGGGAAATAATAGATTTTTTTTGAGGGCTTAAGTAGCCAGGGCAGGCATTGTTGAGAAAGCCGGTCTTGACCTGAGCTTATAAGGAACCCAAGTCTTGGATCAGCAGAGGAGGCTGAGAAAGAAATTAAGAGGATGATACTGGACAAAGCACGCTGGTGTTTCAGTGTTGAGAGTAGGATAGTCTAGCTAGAGCAGAGAAAGACCGGAGAGAGGAGATGATTGGTGTGTTTGAAGATCAAGCTTGGGTCAGTACTAGGGACCCATTAATTACCAATCTAATGATATTGACCCAACAGGACTCTTAGACAATGGTTCTTTGTTGGGGGTCTCCAGGGCCAAATGTCATAGCCTTGCCCATATGCCCTTGGCATTCATCTCTACACATGGAAGCCTGTTACTGCAAATACTTAAAACTTTCTGCCTATGGGATTTTTTCTCCTTTTTCTGCACCTGGGAGCATGCTTGGATGGTTCAAAGGACAAGCTGAGAGTATCAGAGTTAATGTCCTTCAACCAATGTTGCATGGGGATTTGGTGGACGCCTATTACAGCTTCTTCATCGCTCAGTTGGTAAAACGCCATGACTTGTTCTTCATTGTCTCCAGAGTTCCCACCATGGAAAGTCTTGGCAATGCACCATTTGTTGGCTGACTTCCTTTCCCTGCTTTATTTCCCCACTCTCTTACTATTGTTTCCTAGTGTCATTTCCAAGATGAACTGCTTGCACTTGAATCCTTGTCTCAGGGGAAACCAAACCAAGACACCAAGCAACCTCCTTTTCTACACATTAATTCCATTAGCTGGAAACTGGGTGAGCCTCTTCTCTATGCAAGAAACCTCTTCTTGCAGTGTAGTTCAGCGGCTACAAAGATGGTGCAATTTTGGATCAAATGGAAACAATGAGTGTTTCCACTAGTATTAAATGTATTATTAGCATTTAATGCTTGTGCTCTAATAAATAAAACCTCAACAGCAGTTTATTTCTCACTCACATAACAGTCCAACGAGGCTTCCTTCCAGGCAGTCAATCAGGGACCCAGTATGGCAGAGTCTTTGCCATTGTCAATATCACGTTCTTCCAATGTTTTCTGGGCATCATCTCCAAATCAGTTGGTGGAAGGAGGAAAGAGCATGTGGGAAAGTGATCATGGGGGTATTTTTTCCCCTTCAGGAATAGAAGTGGCGCATATGCACTTCTTTTTTTTTTTTCCAGATTAACGGAATTTATTTACTTATTTGTTTTCATGTGGAATTAATGTTTTTATTTTGAATTTTATTGTTCTTATCATTAAGCTTTTATGTGTTTTTAAGGAACATATCTGGCTTTTTAAATTAAAAATTTTTTGCACATATACTCTTCTACTCATATTCCATTGGCTAAAATTCAGTTATAAGGTTGAATTCAGCTGCAACGGAGGCTGGAAATGTAGCCTAGTTGTGGGCAGGCAGAAGAGGAAATGGATTTGGTGTATCACTCTCTGTCTTTGTCGAAAACACATTAAAAATTGAACTTAGGGACAAAAACAAATGTAAAACAAAAGCAAATATTCCACAAGGGTAGGCAATGGTGTCTGCCTGTCCCAGCTTTGTATGTTTGCACAGGGCTTAGCATATGCAAACCCATAGATGTTTGTTGAGTGAATACCATATCTTGCCAGTTCCTGCCTGGGGATTTGCTATAGGTCTCTTCCCATTTCTAATTTCCATGGTTTTCCCTGATTCTTGCATGGGATCTGAGCTCATTTCTGTACTGAGGTAGTGTACAGACTGTACTGTCCAAATGAAGAGAAGCTTTTTGCATTTTCCAGGCCTTGATTATCAAGTAGGTTTCTCATTTAGACTAGGAGGTCATTAAAAAAGGTGTAAGAAAAGAAAAGAAGATGTTTATTTCCTAACAAAGGCTATATATACCTTAACTTTCATGGCCATGGACTATAAAAATTCTCCACCATCTGGTAGCTGAGATATTGAATTTATCACAAAAGCACAGCAAATCTTTAATGCTTTAAATGTAACTTACATTCAAAGATCTTCCCATATGAAATAAGCAGTTTCTTAAATCTGGTTAACATTA
This sequence comes from Cabassous unicinctus, assembly GCA_029593785.1. Classification (NCBI taxonomy): domain Eukaryota; kingdom Metazoa; phylum Chordata; class Mammalia; order Cingulata; family Chlamyphoridae; genus Cabassous; species Cabassous unicinctus. The sequence continues at coordinate 7,076 of JAQZBX010083053.1, forward strand.
CAAAATTTTTATTGAAGTAAAGTATATAATTAAAAAAATATTTGTGGATTTTCACAAACTTAACATACCTATGTGACTATCATGCAGCTCCAGGAACAGATATTACCAGCCTCCCAAATCTTCCCCAGGCTTCTTTCCAGCACCTCTCTTCTCCAGAGGGATAAATGCCTTTTTGACTTCTATCAGCATAGCCCAGATTGGCCTATTTTTGTTTTCAGATATGTTAAATGATGTAATATGTACTCTTTTATGTCTGGCTTCCTCCATTCAGCAGCATAGTTGTGAGATTCACCCATATTCTTGCATGTAGCCAATTCTCGTTGCTCTACTGTACTCTGTTATGCAAATATCCCACGAATTATTATCCATTCTACTGTTGATGGGCCTTTGAGAAGTTTCCATTTTTGGATATTGCAAATAGTTAGCGCTAATCAATTTTTTTTTTTTTAAGGATTTATTTGATTTACTTATTCCCCCCATCTCACTGTTTGCATTCGCTCTCTGCCCTCTGTCTGTTCATTGTGTGCTCTCTCTGTCTGCTCGACTTCTTTTTAGGAGGCACTGGGAACTGAATCCGGGACCTCTCATGTGGGAAGGAGGTAATTACTTGAGCCACATCTGCTCTCTGCTTGTTGTCTCTCATTGTGTTTTCTCGTTGTGTTTCCTCGATGTGTCTCCCCTTTGCTTCATCTCATTGCGTCATCTCACCATGCCAGCCTGTCATGTCAGCTCTCTATCTTGCTCATCTTCTTTAGGAGGCACCAGGAACCAAACCCAGGACCTCTTATGTAGTAGGCAGGCACCCAACTGCTTGAGCCACATCTGCTTCCTGCACTGATTAATTTTTAAAAAGCAGTGCCGTGTTGTGAAGTTGCTATTAATATATGGTGATCTAGTGACCAGAGTCTACTAACAAGAGCTCTGTTATTGTAAGTTATTCCCTTTCCAGTGTTTGGGTTTTTTTTTTTTTTTTTTAATATTAGTAAAATAAATGATGGGCATGTTAGGGAGATAAGAGAGTGAACCAAGGAAATAGTTATCCATTGCTGCACAACAAAGAACCTTAACATTTAATGGCTTAAAAATAATTTTTTATTCTTCACAATTCTGTGGGTTGACCAGGCTCATCTGAGCGGTGCTTCTGCTCCTCATGGCGCAGCTGGGGTCCCTCCTTTGGCTGCAACTCAGCCTGGGAACATCCTAGATGGCCTCACCTGGTGGCTGAAATGTCTGGGGTCTGGCTCAGTTATGGATATAGCCCAAACTTCTTTCCTTGGTGGCTGCTCCTGAGAGAGGGAAAATGGAAGCTGGATGGCCTCTTGAGTTCTTGAGGCCCTAGAACTCACTGGATATCTGCTCTACTGGGAGTTCTTTTTTTTTTTTAAAGATTCATTTTATTTATTCATTCCCCCCCCCCCATTATTTTGTGCTCACTGTCTGCTCTCTGTGTCCATTCACTGTGTGCTCTCTGTGTCTGCTCGTCTTCTCTTTAGGAGGCACCGGGAACTGAACTTGGGACCTCCCATGTGGGAGAGAGGTGCTCAAACTCTTGAGCCACCTCAGCTCCTTGCTTTGCTGTCTCTCATTGTCTTTCCTTTTTGTGTTTCCTTGTTGCATCGTCTTGTTGTGTCAGCTCGCCGTGCCTGCCTGTCATGCCAGCTTGCTGTTTTGCTGGTCTTCTCCAGAAGTCACCAGGAACTGAATCCGGAACCTCCATGTGGTAGGTGGGAGCTCAATCGCTCGAGCCACATCTGCTTCCCTCTATTGGGTTCTATTAGTCCAAGCAAATCACAGGGGCAAATTGAGACTCAAAAGGAAGGGAATTAGATTCTCCCACTTGATGGGAGGAGTGGTGTGTTAGAAGGAGATGAAAAGAATTGTTGGCCATCTTTGCAGACGGTCTATCGCAATAATCTATCTTGTCTCCAGGCAAAACTTGGAAGAAGGAGGGAAGATGGCTGTGAGGCGAGTGTGAAGTCTTTAATGTTTGTGGATAACTGACGAAATATTAAAGATGGAGAAAGGGTGAAGAGGACGAAGGATTTCTGCATAGAGTTGCAAGTGGCAAAGGGGAGTCAGGAGAAATACATTATCTTCTGTCTTTCCTTGCTTTGGGCTTATTCATTCATCTAGCAAATATTTGATGTTCAAGTCTTGAGACAGCGCAGCAGACGATGGACGCTTCCTGGAAGCAGCACGATCCTGAAAGGCTGCCTGTTCAGAGGGCTGTAACATGAAGACACCAGAGTGCTTAGTCAAAGGAGCAAAGGGACTGGGAAATGGGTCCAATGAAGCCGGGACACACAGGGTCAGAGAGTAAGCTTTATCCCAGAAGCCAGAAAGGGGAAGGGCCTGAGATCATCCTCGAGCTTCTCTGTGGGTCTTCAGTGATGGGCAGGTTCCCACAAACTTTTCACATGGGTTCAATTTAAAGAGTTAAATTATTGTGTAAGATTCATAGCAGCATTATATACAATAGCCAAAAGGTGGAAGCACCCCAAATGTCCACCAGCGGGTGAATGGATAAACAAAAGGTGAAATGTACATGCAATGGAATGTTTTCCAGTCTTAAGAAGGAATGAAGTTCTGATACATGCTAGGACATGGATGAACCCTGAAGACATCAAGTTGAGTATTGTATGATTCCACTTCTATGAAATAGCTAGAATATGCAAATTCACAGAGACAGAAAGTAGATTAGAGGTTACCAGGGGCTGAGGAGAGGGAAATAGGGAGTTAATGCATATGGATCCAGGGTTTCTGTTTGGGGTGACAGGAAAATGCTAATAAAGGATGGTGGTAAAGGGTAGCAAAACATTGTGAAGGTGATTAATCCTACTGAATTGTATGCCTGTGAGTGGTTGAGATAGGAGTTTATGTTATTAATATGTTGCCACAATTTAATAGAGACTAAACAGACAATGACAATTAAATGCAATACATGTTCCTGGAATGGATGTAATAATGGAGGAGGAAATGCCCAAAAGGACATTACTGGGACAATTGAAAAATTAAAATATAGACTGTAAGCTTTATATCAATTTTAAATGTCTTGTACTTGGTAACTGTACTTAACATGGTTACATAAATGAATAAATATCTTTGTTCTTAGGAAATATAATGGAAGTATTAAGTGTTTAAGAGCATGATATACACAACCTTCTCTAAAATGTTTATAAAATCCATGATAGATGGATAGATAGATAGACTGACAGACAAATATAATTATATGGCAACTGTGGCAAAATGTTTAAAGTTGGTGGATTTGGGTAATTAGGTGGGGGTTATATTGGAGGTCTCTGAGTTTTGTATTATTTTTTTGCAACTGTCCTGTAAGTTTGAAGGTATTTCAAAATAAAAAGTTAAAGACATTGTAGCGTGGGAAGTTTCAGTCTTGTTGTGGGAGTAGAAGAAACCATCTGTGAAGAAGCTCAGTCAGTGTGTTGGCTGTAGGTGATGGTTCTGGAGGTTTACAAAAGATTTGGCCAGGGGATGACAAATGACTGGAGAAAGAGCTGAGATTAAGAGAACCTGGGATGTCATGGATTTTTGCAACTGGCTAAAGATGAGACAAATTATGGAATTATTAGTAATCGAGCACAAAATTTCAGGCAACTTCAGGCGACATCCCCGATGGTTCTAGTGGCCCAAGGAAGATTTCAGGACTCAGGTGTCCCAAGAGAACTCTGGTGCGGGGTGGGGCAGCTGCTTTATTGGTGTCCCACTCATCTCAACTTGCCTGCACCACTATAGTCACTCCAGCCTGACGCTCAACCACCAGCACCAGCTTTCCTTTGCCTGAGAACCCTCTCTTGTCTTGGAGCCAACAGCCACCTGAGAGACAGAATATTAATGTTCTCCTTCAGCATTCCTTAGCCAATGACTGGCAGGATTTGGTGGGAAAGTCCCCCAATTCCCTCACCCCTCAAGGGGATGTGTGCTCTTTGTTGTATGTCTTTTATACTGGCTCCAGGCAGGATTTAGGTCCAGTAGCTCACAATTTCTGGTTGGCTTGAGATCATATGCTTCAAAAATTGCTTCCTTTCACTCTTACTTCCCTGCTCCTCTGTTGGTGTTTCTCTCACCTTCTAAATAAGCTACCATCCTTCAGGCTTTGATTCTGGGGGAATCCAGACTAATTCAGGCAGTCATGGGAGTAATAATCTGGATTTGAGGTAGCTAAGGGAGTGGCAGTGAGAAAAGAAAGAAATGGGATCTCTAACATGTGCACAATATTTTAAGTCTTGGAATCATGTTAGTTGGATTGATATATATATATATATTTGTTGAAATGAACTTAAAGCTCAATCATTATTATTAGCTGCTGGAATGGTATGCTGGAACCAGCTTGTACCACCTCATGACTGTTAATATTCTAGAAGTTTGCAAGGTTGTTGTTAAACTGTTGGTAGCTTGAAATTGGCCGTGATGGGAGTATTTCCACCATGGAAAATGGCATATGCTGCAAACTGGAGCTGCCCCCCAGCTCGGCTCCCCACCAGAGTTTCTTTACCAGTATACCACTGCTATTATGGGATGCTGTTGAATAAAAGAACATAGTGCTGGGACAGTCATCAGGAATCATCTAATTTAACCCCCTCAATCCAAATATAGGAAATACCCAGAGAGGGTAGAGGGAGTATGTTGTCCAGGGTGGGTTGGTAGCAATATCCAAACTAATACAAGGTAAATCAAGTTCCTCACAAATTTAAGTCCCTAGACTGGGATTTAAAAATCATTACAAATACCACCAGTGTTGGCACTTTTCCATTTTCAGATTTTATTTACAGACTAATATGTGTGTGTTGAGGAGGGGAAGAGTGAAAGAGAGCAGTGGCAGGGCGGGTGTAGAGAACCTTCTACAGTATTTCCTACCGGCAGTTCAATTTAATAAAACCATTTTGTTAAGACCATTTGTCAAACAAATACAAATTCCCTGAGTATTTGTTGACACTGTGAATATGAAAAGTCTGTTATTGCAGAGCAGTTAAGTAGACACCAAGGGGAACGTTGCGAAAAATCTCAACCAAATATTGATATGAACATATTTCTGTTTGCGTGAAAATATGTTCCCTCCGTATGGGAAAGGAAACTGTAAGGAGAGAAATACAAACAACACATTGAAGAAATGTTGAGTGGAGAAGCTGTTTATCTGCCAGAGCAAACCACTCCTCTTCATTCTGTGAATTTTCCTGGAGAGATTGTCATAAAATTTACTTACACAAATGGGAAGCCAAAATTATTCCATTCAAGGAAAAAATGACAGATTTCAAGGGCTGCTATTTGTTAAGGGTGAAAACATACACAATATGGCTAAGTTTTAAGCAGGTATTTTGATTGACTCGCCCAGGGCTTTTTAAATCCCAGAGAAAGGGCTAAGAAGTTTTATTTTTAGAAAAATGTGTGTATTCATGGATTAACCTATAGAAATTTATATTTGGTATCATTACCCTTGTCGCTGAGAGTTCAACAACTTTTGAACTCAGTGCACCCAACAGAGAATTTAGTTCACAGTTTTAAATCTTCCAGGTCAGATTCCAGATTAAGAAAAATGAGAACATTATTCTTCTTTTCAATGCAAATATGAAATATATTATTGAGACTAATTAAATGGAAGAGATCAAGCCAAACATATAAAGCGTAAGGCAGTCCCACAACACATTACTCAGTCTAATCATGAGAAAATCATCAGAAAAGTCTCAACTAAGGAACATTCTACAAAATACCTGACCAGCCTCCTCAAAATTCTGAAGGCATCAAAAACAAGGCATGTCTGAAAAACTGTCACAAACAAGTTACTACATGTTAAATGTAATGTGGTACACTGGAACAGAAAAAGGACATTAGGGAAAGACTGAGGAAGTTGGAATAAAGTATGGACTTTAGTTAATAATGTGTCAATATTAATTCATTGATTGTGACAAATGTACCACACTAATAATGTAAGATGCTAATAATAGGAGAAACTGGGCATGGGATATATAGGAGCTCTGTACTATCTTTGCAATAATTCTGTAAATTGAAAACTGCTCTAAAATAAAAAGTTTATTACCAAAAAGTAAAGTAGAAGCTTAGCTTTGGGGGAAAGTAAAGATCTGCTAGTTTTATTTTTTTACTAACTGTTTATGTACAGTCTTGTCACAATACTATCAGTATTGATTTGGGGGAAGGGAGAAGTAAGAAGAAAGGAGGTTTCCAAGGCAAAAAGCAGCCACGACAACTGAGGGCTTTTTTCAGTCACATCAGACAGTTGGTGACATTAAAATGAGCCAGTACCTCAAGCAGTAAGCAGTGGGTGCCTCATATCCAGAAACTCTTCTGTTGTCACTCTGTGTAGGAGCAAGGATGTCTGTGGGACGTATCAGGGAAAG
>JAQZBX010083054.1:0-13443 GCA_029593785.1 Cabassous unicinctus
ACATTCTTCTATAATGGTAAGTGTTCATGTAATTCCTTATTCTAAAACCTTTAGGAGATTTTAGGCATAACATAAAACCAAATATTGGCAGTGTAAACTTCCTGCCCTAATTGCATATCTTCCAAGAAAACCACTATATATATAATTATTTCATTGTCCTATGATATAGGAACTACCTACACTCTAATGATTTAAGGAACACTTTCCTCTGTAAAACAGTGCTATGGTTTATGTGCCAATATTTTATCCACGTATATCAGTTTTACTAACTGACTGGTATAGATATTTAAAATATAAAGGACTTAGTCACATTGAGTTAGACCTTTTATTAAGGTCCAATTGCCTTACTTTTAAAGGCTCAGATTAGCATAGACATACATGCACCCAGTATGTCCATGAGAATTATTCTGCTCCCTCTATAACTGTAACCAGGGACCTGCATTGGCAGTGTGGGCCAGCTCTACACCAAGCCAGTGAGGGGTAGGGGATGTGGCCAGCAAGCAGCAAGGGGACCACCATATCCTATCATTTTTTTTTTTTAGATTTATTTTTATTTTTTCTTTCTCACCTCCCCACCCTCGTTGTTTTTGCACTCCTCACTGTCTGCTCTCTGTGTGTTCTTCTGTGTCTGCTTGTCTTTTCTTTAGGCGGCACTGGGAACCGATCCTGGGACCTTCCAGAAAGGGAGAGAGGCACTCAATCTCTTGTGCCACCTCAGCTCCCTGGTCTGCTGCCTCTCTTACTGTCTTTCCTCTGTGCCTCTTTTTGTTGCATCATCTTGCTGTGTCAGCTCTCTGCATAGGCCAGCACTCCTGCATGGGCCAGCACTCCGCTCAGGCCAGCTTGCCATGTGGGCCAGCTTGCCTTTCACCAGGAGGCCCCAGGAATTGAACACTGGACCTCCTGTATGATAGATGGGAGCCCAATCACTTAAGCCACATCCGTTTCCCTCCTACCATTTTTAAATTGCTTTTTTCTCAATTTAGTGCTTGCCTGTTAACTGTTTTGCAGAGATTTGAGAAAGTTGGTTCTGCCACTTGTTGTTTGTTGTTTAAATCCCTGGAATATTGCACTCTGCCATCTTGATCCCACATGACTTCTCATTGCCTTTTTTTTATTTTTTAGGAGGTACCCAGGATTGAACCCAGTACTGTTGTATATGGGAAGCAGACACTCAACCACTGAGCTACAACTGCTCCCCCCATTGCCTTTTAAAGTGCTAATAATTAAGATAAATACATTCTCGATTATAAAATTATTCATTGAAAGTAACTTTCATACAGTTTTACTTGTGGCATGATAAATACATTAATCAGAAAGTGGATTGTTTTGGGGGAAAGGCTCAGTTATAAAGAATATGCTAATTTATCATGTTCATTTATATGGTGAAAATCTGTCTTGGAAATTATTTCGCTATTACTTGAATATAGCGTTCAGATTTCTGGATTATTTTCTAGTGGATTAATGGCTTAGAACATGATGATTTGTATATTTCGTGGCCTTCAAGTTGTCAGGAACTTCTGAGGCCTGCATTCCCTGGAAGTATACCTTCTATAAGACGTAATATTCATAATTTGGCAAGTTTTGTACTTTGTAAATTTGGATACCCCTTTTATAAATGTATCAATGATCTTTTTAGATTACCCTGCTCTCGGGAAAATAGGCATGTAAGTTGTTAGGAAGGAAGGATTTGCTAGCAACAAGCTTGAGGTGGCATGGATGACTAGGTTCAAAAAGCCAGCAGTGTCACCTAAACTGCCTCTTATAATTCAGCCTTTATGTACTTTCATAAAAATCTATTAAGTTTTAAGTTAATTGATTACTTTGATATCTTCTCAAAGGACTTTATGATAGAACTTTTCCTTGTTCTATATTGTAAACTATTAATGATTAAAAGTTTAGTATATTTCAGACAAAAATACATATCACTTTATCGTCTATGCATATAAGTTCATTATTAAAGTATTAAATATCTAAACAACCTTATGGGAACTTTGAAATGTGTGGGTGACATCAAGAGCTTTTTTTTTTTCCACATAGGAAGTAAATGTTTTATTTCCTATATTAACTTTGTGTAAGAGGTTATTTTAATGCCATTTTTGTCAGAAAACAATGTCTATTTCTCTTTTTAAAAAACTGTGCCAATGAAAATCCAACGAATATTTAGAATACTGTATTCTACGTCATGTAAAAGATATGCTTTCTGCTGTGCTCCCAAAAAAGATAAGTAAACTAATATTAAATTCCATTTATATTTATCACTGGATGTTCAAGTTTTAGAACTCTTTCATAAATTGAAATTATTTCTTAGATACATTCCTTAAAATTCCTTAAAATACAATTGCCAGAAGTTTCTGAAAAATTATACCTCGAATTTCATACTTCCAGAATTTAGAGTGAATTTGAATTTCATAAAAATTCTTAAGGGTTAAAACAAAGTAGTGATTATTTATTATCTACTTTTCTTTTAGGTTATGTTTATTGATCCTTCTCAAGAATATACCTTGGATTTTATAAAAATTGCTGAACTGTTCTATTATCATAAACTTCCTCCTAGGTAATTGCCAATTTGTAACATTAAACTGTCAATCAAAGAAACTCCACTGATATTCACATTGTGTTACTCAGAGTATTAATGTTTAATTCAAAGCAATGTTTGTTCCTAGTGCCTGATAAATCTTAGGTGTGTGCTATCAATTATTTGCCTTTTTTGATAGACTCTGTTAATCAAAATTATCTGATAATCTTCTTGAGAGAATGGTCTGATCACTTTGGGATCTCATAGAGAACTCCATTTCCCTCAGATTGTATTAAGATTACAAGTTTCCTGTTCTCTGGGGAGCAGGGTCCTTTGATAATGTCACAATCAGAAAGAGTTTGACATTTTGCATTAATGCAGTACTTATGTGGTTTTTGGTAAAAGGCATTACAAATCAAACCTTTTTCTCCCCTTTGCTAACACGTTTCCTCCATCTAGATGTTTAGGCTAAAAATTTGTAAAAATAATGATTTACTGTGGTTTAAAAAATGGTTGAGAAATTCATGATTCATATTCTTTTCCCAGAATTGGTTTTGTGTTCATTCTTAATGCAGATGATGAAGTTGGAACAAATGATGCCGGAGTTGCTCTTTGGCAAGCTTTCAACTACATTGCAGAGCAACATGATGTATCACAAGCATTTATTTCCATAGTACATGTGAGTGTTGTGCAATAGTTAAAATTTCCTCAGAAATGTATACTTTTCTTGTATATAAGACAACAGTTATTATTTATTATTATAGCATTTTAAAGTTTATAAAAGCTATCATGAGGATTCATTCATGTAATGAATTTAATTCATGTAACTCCTTATTGAAGTACATAATATTATCTCCTCTTTATACATTAAGCAACTGAGGCTTTTCCAAAATAAATTAATTTACTTTGGTTTAACCACCCATTAAAATTATTTAAATTGTTTAAATTAATTTAGAGAAAATCATATTAATAGAAAATGATTAGTCAGGGATGAATTTGTAATGACCTGAGAAAGGTCATTGCAATGTTATTCTAAATGATAAAGTATCCAGATACTTAAAGAATTTCAAAGAAGGAGATCACGTAGGAACTGCAAATTGGTTTGAAAGAGGTAAGAATGATTCCAAGCCTGGCAAAGAAATTGTATAAGAAAAATCAGTGGATTAAGAAAGAACAAGAGAGTGGGAAGATTATTTGATAATCAAGGTTCTAAAACTCTTATATGGCCTATAATGGAAGTATAATTGTAATAAAGAGCTATATTATTAAGAAAGTTATGTTATAGCTTAAAATATTATATTCATTGGGTTTTTGTTTGTCAAGTAATGTTAAAATGAGGAATGGCTCTTCTTTAAACTCAGAAAGAAATTTGCATTGCACTGTAAATTTCCTGCCATAATTGTATTGCCTCCCAAGAAAACTACTAAATATCTAATTATTTCACTATTCTGTACCTGCACTCTAATGATTTAAAGGAACACTTTCCTCTGCAAAACCGTGCTGTGGATTATGTGCCAATATTGTGTCCAAGTATATTAGATTTTCAAACTGACTGGTGTAAATATTTCTAATACAAGGGACTTAGTCACATCGGCTCATATCTTTTATTAAGGTCCAATTGCCTTACTTTAAAAGGCTCAGTTTGATACTCAAAATAATGAAAACCTGAAGAGCTTCAGAAAATATCTTTTTCTAAGCTATTTTAATTATGTATATTGAACCTTTATTATACAAGCATTCAGTATCAAATATTAAGTTGCATGTGATGGCATATTTGTCAGTCAGTTGCCTTTTGAAGTACTACTATGACATGTGTTTGTAAAACTCAACTATTGCACTTGTTGCACCATAAGGTTCAATATAAAACATTGTAAAAGAAAGTATTAAATATGTAGCATAGGTTATAATTCGTGCTAAAGAATTTAAGAAATAGAGATGGAGAGGCAGATGGAGGTAGGGAAAAGGGGAGAGAGAAATAAATGAGGAAGGAGTGTGTTGAGAGTAAATTAGAATCTTCTGGGTGAATTTGATGAATGCATATTTGATGAATGCATGGTTTAGAGGGTGAAACATTTGGTGGTTATTCAAACTTTATATGCTGTGACCCAATAATTTTATATCTCAGTATCTCATAGAAAATTACAACCTTAATTCAGGCAACAGTGTGTTGAAAGTGTATTGTGCCCTTTAGATGACTTAAAATAGAAATATGGTCTACAATCACTATTGCACAGCCTCCTTCATTTAGAATTTGAGAAAAATATTTTTTAGTAAAATGTATGAATTATAAAATATATATTTTAGCTATTTTATTGCTTTTCAATGAGCAAATTTTCATCTGAATTAAATAATTTGAAAAGACAATTGCAGGAGAGAAGAGGGATATATAGAAGATGGCCAAAATAATAATAAAATGTATAAAATTTTTGCAGTGTAATAGAGAATTATGGAAGCATAAGTACAATATTTGTAGTAAAATGAAATTACTTGGTATCACATATTATTGCACAGCAGCTATACAAACTTAACAAAAAATTTAATCTTTTCTCCTCATCTTAGAAGATTAATTTAAAGTTCAAAAAAACGTGTTTAGTGGATATTTGATGAATGCATGGTTGAGAATGTAAAAATAGTCTGACTAGCTTTTGTTCATGATGGAGTAAGTGACAATGAACTAACATTCGCACATTAAACAAATGAGGTAAGCATGAAAGTCAATTTATCTTTCTGCATAGATGCTCCTTCAGGACTGCAGAGCAAGTGAAAGAAACCCAAAGCACAGCAATATCTGAGACGAGAAGACTGAGACCTGGATCAGTATAGGGAAGTGGTTGGACTTTGTGGGGCAAGGTCCTAGGGAGAATAGAGATGTACAGAAAAGAAATTCTAGAAATATGCCTAGAAGCTTTCCTTAAATGTTTAGATAAATACTAAACTGTACATGTTTAGGGTGAAACTCCATAAGGTTAGCCAGTGAAAAACTACTGAGTGAAAAATCAATATAAGGGTGCTACAAATTGAACAACCACTAGGGATCACACAGGACTGGGAGCTGTTTATATTCTCATAAGCCAGACTGGGAAGACTTCACTGAATATTCTGGGCAATTAGTAGAGATTGCTAGAAAGTCCCTGACTTAGGAATGTGGCTAACCAGCCCTAAAATAAAAGGCCCTAGCTATGCCTTTAAAAGGCTTTAAAATAAGCCTTGAATGGATGAAGCTACTCTATGAGTAAATTCATTGCCTCCTGAGCAAAACTCAACACATTTTAAAATAGATTGTAACAAAATCCAAAATATTCAACAATATAATACATAATGACTAGCATATAATAAAAAAATTACCAGACAAGAAAAAAAGTAATTTGAGCAACAATACTCAAATTACTATTGATCACTATAGATCTAAATAAGAGGAGGATATGGGAAGATGGTAGAGTAGGAAGCTCTAGGAATCAGTCCCTCCACCAAAACAACTATTGAAAAAGGCAGGAACTAACTGAATCTACGACTTTGAAATTTGTGTGTCTAGGGGAACACTGTGCAGCAGCCAGGGAGCAGTGCAAGGAAGAGTTTGGTAAATTGTAATAAAGACCACTACTTCAGATTGCTGGGGACCACTCCAAGGGTGGCCATTGTTCTAGTCCCCCTGGGGCAGAGGCAAGGGAGGAATCTTAAAGAGAATAACCTTCCTCAAAACTAGGGAAAACAGTTAAAGGGCTGCATTAACCAGGCAAATGTTGGTTTAAGAAAACACAGCTTTAAAAGCTATAGAAGAGGCTTCTGATACCCCAGCCCCTCTACCACACAGGTGGAGCTAACCTGGACTCCCATTGTGGTCCCTGTGCCTGTTCCACATGGAGCAGAGTGGCTCCTGTTTGAATATTGACATGAATGCATGTTAGTGCCAATTTTTGGGTGGAAGTATAAAAAACTAAGCCAAGAAATGTGTCTCAGACTCCTATTCCAGAGTTTTTCCTAAAGGCAGAGAAGCCCCTGGCAGACAGCTTGAAGCATATGAGAAACAATTAAGTTAAAACAGCCTGGGACAAAGGACTGTCTGCATTAAGTCATTGTTAAGAGCACCCAGGAGGGGGAGGAGATCTGTTCCAAAAGGAGTAGAGGGAATATTCACTCAAACTACTGTGGACTGTAAATGAGAATCCTGGGCCCTCTAGCAAGCACAGGCCCAGGAGAAGAAGCAGGTTCCCCGGTTCTAGCTCTGTATAGGCTCAGATAAACCAGAGAGGACCCTGCACTTCCCATTTGCCTTGTGCTGATCTGCTTGAGCAGAGGGCTAAGCTCTGAAGGAGCCCACCAGCCAAAACAGAGCCAATTTGCAAAGAGAGTAAAAGATACTTTTTGCCTTGGATTGTTTGCTAAGATTAGCTGCTGGCATTCAAGAAAATTTCTGTCATACTCAGTGGTGAAAGACTTAACAGGTTTCCCTTTCAGATCAGGAACAAGACAAGGATGCCCACTGTCACCACTGTTTTTTCAACATTGTACTAGAAATTCTAGTTAGAGGAATTAGGCAAGAAAAAAACAAGTAAAAGGTATACAAATTGGTAAGGAAGAAGCAAAACTTTCCCTATTTGCAGGAGACATGATCCTATATGCAGAAAATCCTAAAAATTCACAATAAAGTTACTGGAACTAATAAATGAATTCAGCAAAGTGGTGGTATACAAGATCAAAATGTAAAACTCATTAGTGTTTCTATATGCTGATAACAATCTGAAGTAGAAATCAAGAAAAAACTCCATTTATATTAGCAACTAAGAGAGTAAAATATTTAGAAATACATCTAGCCAATGATGTAAAGGACTTGTACACAGAAAACTAGAACACATTGCTAAAGGAAATCAAAGAAAACCTAGAAATTAAAGAAAACCTAAATAAATGGAAAGATATTGTGTTCATGGATTAGAAGACTAAATATTGTTAAGATGTCAATTTTACCAAAAGCGATTTATAGATTCAATGCAGTACCAATCAAAATTTCAACAGCCTTCTTTGCAGAAATGGAAAAGTCATTCATCAAATCTATATGGTAGAGTAAGGGACCCTGAATAGCCAAAGTCACCTTGAAAATAAGAACGAAATTGGAGGATTCATGCTTCCCAATCTTAAAACTTAGTACAAAGCCATTGTAATAATAATAAAAAAAAACCCAGCATGGTGGGGAGCAGATGTAGCTCAAGTGGTTGAGAACCTACTTCCCATGTACAAGGTCCAGGGTTAAATCCTCAGTATCTCCTTAAAATACACACACACATACACACACACAAACAGCATGGTACTGGCACAAGGAGAGACATATAGACCAATAGAATCAAATTAAGACTTCAGAAACAAACCTTCACATTTATAACCAACTGATTTTTAACAAGGGTGTCAAGTCCACTCCATGGGGTAAGAATAGTCTCTTCAACAAAGGAGGCTGAGATAACTGGATTTCCATGTGCAAAAGAATAAAGATGGACCCTTACCTTATATCATATATAAAAGTCAACTCAATCACAGATCTATATACAAGAACCAGACCTATAAAACTCCTAGAAAAAGACAGGGAAGCATCGTCAGGACCTTGTGTTAGGCAACAGTTTCTTAGACATTATACCCAAAGCACAAGCAACAATGGAAAAATAGATAAATGGGACCTCATCAAAATTAAAAACTTTTGTGCATGAAAGAACTTTATCATGAAAGTGAAAAGTTGACCCACTAAGTGGGAGAAAATATTTGGAAGCCACCTATCCAATAACGCTTTAATATCCAGAATATATAAAGATATCCTACAATTCAACAATAAAAATACAACTCAGTTACAAAAATGGACAAGAGATTTGAACAGACATTTCTCCAAAGAAGATATAGAAATGGCCAAAAAGCACATGAAAATTTCTTCAACATCACTAGACACTAGGGAAATGCAAATCAAAACCAAAATGAAATATCGTTTCACACCCAGTAGAATGACTACTATTAAAAAAAACAGAACACTACAAGTGTTGGAGAGAGTGCGGAGAAATAGGAACACTCATTCATTGTTGGTGAAAATGTAAAATGGTGCAGCTGCTGTGGAAGACAGTTCAGAAAATAAAGTGTAGAATTACTATATGACTCGGCAATCCCACTTCTAGGTATAGACCCAAAAGAATTGAAAGCAGGGACTCTTGAACAGATATCTGTACAGCAACATTCATAGTGGCATTGTTTACACTTGCTACATGGTTGTAGTAACCCAAGTATTCACCAATTGATGAATGGATAAATAAAATGCGGTATATGTGTACAATGGAATATTATGCATCTGTAAAAAGTAATGAAGTTCTGATCCATACAACAACATGGATGGACCTTGAAGACACGCTGTTGAGTGAAATAAACCAGACATAAAAGGACAAATATTGTATAATCTCACTGATATGAAATAATTTGAATAAGCAAACTCATAGAGCCAGAATCTAGAAAATAGGTTACCAGGGGACATGCTAGGTCTAGGCAGCGGGGACTTAATGCTTAAATTTTATAGAGTATCTATTTGGGCATAAGATTTTGGTAATAGATAATGGTGATGATTATACAACATTGTAAATATAACAGCA
This sequence comes from Cabassous unicinctus, assembly GCA_029593785.1. Lineage (NCBI taxonomy): Eukaryota > Metazoa > Chordata > Mammalia > Cingulata > Chlamyphoridae > Cabassous > Cabassous unicinctus. Next base: position 9,130 of record JAQZBX010083054.1, read on the forward strand.
CTGAATTTTATATTTGAACATGGTTAAAAGGGGAAATTTTATGTTGTATATATATTATTAGACCAAGATATTTTTTAAAAACAGGTCTTACAACACAATCAGTGATCCTTTATTTAAAACAATGGACAATACTTATTAGTACTATTATAAAAAATGTTTTCCTTGAATTATGAAATACGTACCACACTAATGCAAGATATCAGTAACAGGGTGGTTGTGACAGTTTGAATTTGGTGAATCCCAGAAAGAGAAAGATTATGTTTTTGAACCAATCCATTCCTGTGAGTATGTGGGGCCCATTAAATATGTTGAGAGTCCTTTGATTAGATTACTTGATAAGATTGCTTTAGGGCTTTGATTGGTTCAAGTCAGTAAGGCGTGAGCCAGCTTGGGTCCCCACCCTCTTGCTGGGACTGATTAAAACAGACACACAGAGAGAGATGACACAGACACAGAGGAAAAGGAAGGAAAATATCAAATGCCGTATTTGATAATGCATTGTGAGAGAAACGACTCCCGTTTTGCCCACAGCTGAGCTGCTAGGAGAGAAGTGCCTAAGAGGCTCAAAGAACCCGAGGCCCAGGGAGAGGTGAGCCATATGCTTGATAGCTTGCAGCTAAACTCAGGAAGAAAGCAGAAGAGCCGAGACTGATAGAGGAGGCCCAGAAAGAGACTAGCCCAATGCCTAGTTGCTGTCACCTGACCTCCAGGAAAGAGTAGATTCTGGAGGGGAAGGCAGAGACCTTAGCGGAGATCAGTGGCCATCTTGCTTTATCTTGTGGCTTTGGTGAGAAAGCATCTCTGCTGATGCCTTTATTTGGACATTGCACAGCCTCAGAATTGTAAGCATTTACCCCAAATAAATTCCCAATATAAAAGCTAACACATTTCTGGTACTTTGCATCAGCAGCCCTTTTGCAAACTAAAGCAGTGGTATATGGCAATCCTGTATTTTTTGCATGATTTTTCTGTAAATCTACAACTTCTCTAATTAAAAAATGATAGACCTTCACCTCCATTATGCATATATAATAGCATATATATTCAATTTTAAAGTTTTGAAAACAAACTAAATTCCTGGATAATTAAAAAATTTATTTTGGGAAGGGAACAATTAGCTATTTCTAAGTTTCTAGTATCATGAAGTAGGTTAACAAATTGACTTGCATCTTTTTTTATCAATTTATATAGCCACATAAAAATTTTAACAGTTGCTACTATAATTGAAAGAAAATATGTAGCAACTCTCAGAATTTTTCTACCCAACAGTCTTGTTTCTTCTTTTTGGTATATAATACTTTGCATTTGGGTTGGGAACATGTAACTAGGATTGGCTAATGAGATGTTAATGAAGATAATATACATTTCCAAGCTTGGCATTAATGATGCCACGTTGTTCTCCATGATATCTCTTTTTTTTTTTTTACCAGCTAATGATATACGTTTATGAGAGAAAGACTAACATATTTCAATGAAAGCAAAACCCAGCTACATTCTCTTTGATTTAGAACATGTGCATAAGGAATGACAGAATGAGGAGTTCAATAAATCCTCTGCCCTCCAAATTACTATAAAACTGGACAGTAATGTAAAAAGAAGTATCTATTTGGGCTCGAAATCCCTTACAGGGAAACAACAAAAGTCTTAATGGCTGACTTCTCATCAGAAAGAATAGAGGCCAGAAGGCAATGGAATGGCATCCTGAAAAGGTTGAAAGAAAAATGTTTTTCAAAAAATCCTGTATTCAGCAAAACTGTCCTTCAAAAATGAGGGTGAAATAAAGTTATTCACAGATAAACAAAAAGTGAGAAACTTCATTGCTGTTTCACAGAAATAAATAATGGCAATCCTTCAGGCTGAAGGTAGTGACATGAAATGGTATTTCAAATCCCCAGGAAAAGATGAAATGGTAACAGTAAAGGAAATTTAAGCATGTGGGTAAACGTAAAAGGCATTATAAATATATATTTTTCTCTCTTCTTTTTTCCTTTAAAAAAATATTGCATAAAACAAAAGTTTTGACTTATATAGGTATAATATATATGAAAATAATTGCACAAAGTAAGAGAAAGGAAATGGAGCTGTTTTGGAGCCAATATTCTATACTTTGTAGGATTAAATTATTATTAACATGAAATAGATTGTGGGAAATTCAGATGCATATTGTAATTCCTAGAGCAAACACAAAATAAGTTAAAAATATAGATTTGGGAAGCGAATGTGACTCAAGCAGTTGGTGCCTGCCTACCACATGGGAAATCCCGGGTTCAGTTCCTGGTGCCTCCTAAAGAAGATGAGCCAGATAGTGAACTGACATGATGGGCTGGCATGGTGAACTGATGCAACAAGATGATGCAATGAGGAGACACAATGAGGAAACACAATGAAAGAGACAACAACAGGGTACAGATGTGGCTCAAGCAATTGGGTGCTTCCCTCCCACATGGGAGGTCCTGGGTTTGGTTCCCAGTGCCTCCTAAAAAGAAGATGAGCAGACACAGAGAGCACACAACAGACAGACACAGCAGACAGTGAGCATAAACAGTGGGGGTGGGTGCAAAATAAATTAAAATAGATAGGTTTTAAAAATAAATATAAGGGAATAGAGGTGGCTCAAGTGATTAGGCACCTCCCTCCCACATGGGAGGCCCCAGGTTCAGTTCCTGGTGCCTCCTTAAAAAAGAAGAAGACAAGCAGACAGCAAGTGCAAACAACAAGGAGGGGAGAAATAAATAAATAAAAATAAATTTATAAAAATAATCAATATATAGCATCAAAATGTATAATGCAAATATTGACAGCAATGGAGAAAAATGAAGAGATCTACCAGCATAGTGGATTATTTCAATTTATCTCTCTCAGAAATTGGTAGGTGAAGCAGATAAAAAATGGGTAAATATATATGATTTGACAGTACAGTTGACAAGGGGCAATTATTGAACAAATATAGAAACCTAAATCCAAAATTTAAGGAATATACATTTTAATCAAATGTATATGCAACCTTTATAATAGTATCAGTATAGGGAGTGGATGTGGCTCAAGCGGTTGAGTTCCCACCTCCCACATGGGAGGTCCCAGGTTTGGTTCCCAGTGACTCCTGTAGAAACAAAACAACAAGCAAAACAAATGAAAAAACATCTCAGTGAAGCTGATGTGGCTCAGTAGTTAAGTGCCGGCTTCCTACATGTAAGGTCCCAGGTTCAATCCCTGGTCCCCGGTAACTCAAAAAAAATAAAATTATATATGAAAGACCAGAAAACTAGTCTCATCAGATAAAGAATTCATATTATTCAGACCACATTCTGTGACCACAATGAATTGCAAAAACATAATTTTAAGTAAAAGACATGCATTGGGAAAATTGACACATTTTTAAATAATGAGAAAGAAGAAATAATGGAAATGATTTTAAATGCTTGGAACTGAATGATGCAATTTTGACATCAAAACAGAAAGAAGAAAATATAACTATAAATGCTTTAGTTAGAAAGGGGCTTACAAGCAGTCATTAATCATTCAAAAGTGAATAATCCATTTTTTAAAAAGTAGGAGGCAAGTAGTAATAAATAAGAGTAGACATTAATGCAGGGTTTCTTAACCTTTTTTGTTCCATGGACCCCTTTGTCAGTCAGGTGAAAACCACAGATCCCTTACTAATAATACACACTATACTGTGTATTATTTAATAAAGGTATTTCACCCATACCAACAGGTCCCCACATGAATAATGTTTTTTTTTGGATTTATATTCAAGCTCACGACCCCCTGTTAAGAACCCCAGCATTAATGAATTAAGAAACAAAAATACAATTGAGATGTTCAAGAATGTCTAAAGTTGATACTATGAAAAGAAATAAACTGGATAGGTCTCAGCAAGAATAATGAATTTTTAAAAAATTGAGTGCTCCAGTTAACTATTGATAAATAACAAATTACCCCAAAAATTAGTGACTTAAAACTACAACCACCATTTTATTGTTTTTTCTCACAGTACTGGAGATTTATTGGGCCCCTTGCTAGTTAATTTTTCTCAGCATTTTTCATATGATTTCACTTGAAAGGTATGTTGGGCTGTTGTCACAGTGAAGGCATCCTGAGTCTCATGTATTGAATTCAGTGCTGGCTGTCTTGAATTTCAGCTAGAACAGTTACCAAAAACATTTACATCTGGTTTCATCAACATCTGTGGACTTTGTCACAGCATGGAAGCTGGGTTCCAAGAATTAGGAGATAGAAACTACCAGCTTCTTCTTAAGGCCTGGGCTCAAAAACCAGAACATCATTATTTTCAGCGGTTTCATTGTATTCTGT
>JAQZBX010083055.1:0-13443 GCA_029593785.1 Cabassous unicinctus
ATATATTATTATTATTATTATTTTTAAAGGTGCTTAGATTACCTAAATGTTATACAGAAATTACAGAGATTTCAGTGAGCCTTTTGACCAGTTTTGGAAAAATTCATTGTTTGGTCATTTCTTCCCCTTTGTTTTCTCAGGCAGTCACATTAGTTGCACAGTGGGCATCTTGGATTATTCTTCTGATTGTTCCTATCTTTTGTCTCCTGATTTTCTATACCTTTGTTCTTCTTGAGAGTTCCTGGACTTTATTTTCCAAACTTACTATTAAAAATTTTTTTTTTAAGGTACAGGGGACTGGGGATTGAACCTGGAACCTCGTATGTGGGAGGCTGGTGCTCGACCACTAAGCCACATTGGCTTCCCTGAGTTGGTTTTTTCGTTTGTTTTGCTTGTTGTTTGTTTTGTTTTTGTTTTCATTTTTGCTTTTGTTTTTGTTTTTTCCCAGGAGCCACCTGGAATGGAAACATGGGAGGTGGGAGCACAACCACTTGAGCCATATGCAATCTCTATTAAAATTTTTGTTTGCACTTATATTTTTAATTTCCAAGATCTGTATCTCATTATGAGTGCTCCTTTATGTTTATTTACCTTTAAATATATCTTGCTCTTTTTTCATGGGTACAACAGTAAGTTCCCTTGTCTCTGAGTTTATGATGTTAGGAGATTTACAGGATTTTTGGCTTATTTTCCTTTGAACCTACCCTGTCTTTCTCTCCCTATTCCTTTTTCTTTTTTTGTTTTGGTTGATTTCTTTCATGCTGGAGGATCTCTTCACATAGTCTGGTGATCCTTTGCTGTCTGCTCATCTTTTGGAGTGAATCAGTGGGAAGATGGCTGGAAGCTCTGTTTGCATAGGCAGCACTGCTCAGCTGGTGAGTTTTGCTGTGGCGTGATCATGGTGAATTGGCGTTTCCTAGGGAATCCCCGGGTGTCTGAGTTTGCAGGTCTATTTTTCGGTGGGGTTCGGTTTCTCTGGAAAAGCAGTCTTGCTTGGGGCACGTTGGCTTGGGTTTGGTAGCAATGGAGAGGTCACTGCCTAGTCATCTGACCTCCCTCATTGTCGGCTCTACACTCTATGCTCCTGCTGCAACTTAGGTCCCTCTGGTCAGTTTTTCTAGAGATTAAACCCTTTTTCATTTAAAAGGGAAAAATGATTTTTGTTTCCGTGTTCTATAAATTGGATAGGACATAGGAGTATTCAGTAAATAGTTACTAAAGGAAAGAAGGTTAAAAGCACAAAGAGAAAACGCCTTCAAATCAAAAGAAAAACATTTGAAAATGTAATAACCCCTTTTCTCATCTGTCAGTTCCAAAATATAAACAATTTTATCTCAAAAGACTTGGGGGGAGTTGCTGATTTCAAATCCTGGCCCTGATATTATTCCCATTTTAAAACAAAAACTTATTCTATTTCCTACTCAGATTTGCTTCTTTATAAGGTATATTTAAGCAGGATTCGCCTAGAAATAATGTAAAATGAAGCCTTCGGTTACCCGAGGTCTCTTATGCAGACTTCCTCACTACACCTGTGTGTTTCTCCTACTCAAATCTTTCCATTGTGAGCCTGACCGAGACGGAAAAAGCCCTCACTGTGAAGTAAGGGAAGTGGTGCTGCTTCCCTCACCCCTGTGTTGATTCTTCCCATGAGCTAAATGCAGGAAATGTGCCGAGTACCTCAGTTGTATAATGAGATTGTGAGAATATTCAGTTTCTGGTTTGTTTTGTAGTAATGTGTGAGTGGATTGCAGAAAGTACTGTGGGTCTCCAGAAGTGCGCTGATGTTGTTCGCCTGGCCTGGAGGCCTTTCTTTGAGCGGTTCCTTTAGCAGACACGCTGTAGCTGCTGTACATGTCCTCCAAGCACACGCTGCACGAGGCCCTGGAGAACGTTGCCTTCTTCACGCAGCTCGGCCCCTGACTCCCTTTTTCTTCTCCCATAGAAAGAATGGAAGGTGCGCTGCTGGGAGAGTCAGGCCTCACCTAATGCAGTGTTGCCTTTCTTAGGAATTATAATTGCACACTTGGGAAAGATTAATGGAAACTACAGTTAAGATGTTGACATGGAAAGAGTGGTGAACGGAACGACAAGAGTATCTGAATCTCAGTCTCAGTTCTGTTGGCAGCTATCTGCCTTTGTGACCTTGAGCCAAGTCTTGTCCCTTCTCTGCTCTTCATGTTGAGTTTAGGGTCACTTCATGTGAGAGCGATGATGAGTAGGTTAGACACATACTCAGAGTTGTGGGAGGAAAAAGTAAGTCTACTGAGTACTTTTTTTTTTTTGTCATTTATAGACAAAAACCTCAAATTTTGTACATTTAATAATTGAAAATAAGCAATAAAAAGAAAACAATTGAATAAAAACATACATTTCTCAATTAAAACTAAGTACATTTAAAAACATTTTAATGGCTTATTTATCCATTGTCATATGGACTTGAGTATGTTCTTTGGTTTCTCTTTCCTTTGACCGTAATATCCAAGCACCAACTCCTGTGGCTGTTTGTGTTAACACCTCTGGCATTCGCCTGGCTTTTCCATTCCTATTAATATGACTGTTTCTGATCGTTATTGCCCTGAACCATTATCTAACTGATCTCCCTATCCCCAGTTTTCCCCTTTTTCAGTGCATCCTATCATCACCTATCTTCCGAAAATCTCTTTTCTGCTGTTAACTGTCCTGCTTCAGTAGTCCCCTACCAAAAAAAACCCCCCAAAAACTGCAAACTCCCTTAGCCCGGTAAACTAGACATGCTCTCACCTCACCCTGATCGAGGTTCCAAATGCCCACCAACCCATAATCCACATCTTCTCCACCAGAACGTCTCGGCCGTCTGCAGGTATACTCTGTCCTCATCTTTGTTCTTTTACCCTCACTATTGTTTCCTCTTTAAGTGGCTTTGCCATGCCTCCCTCTCTGCCTGTACAAGCCCTTTCCATGCAGCTGAAGTCTAGCTTCCTGCCACTGAGGGATGAAGAGAAAGGAATGCACAATTATTCATTCTTTTTTTTATTTTATTTTATTTTATTTTATTTATTTATCCCCCCCTTGCTGCCTGTGCTGCTGTGTCCATTCACCGCGTGCCTTCTCCGTGTCTGCCCATCTCCCCCTCGCCGCGAGGTCCCGCCGCACCAGCCCACGGCGCCACGCGAGCCGGCCTGCCCTCACAAGGAGGCGCCGGGAAGCGAACCCGGGGCCTCTCATATGGTAAACGGGTGCTCCATCCATTGCGCCACACCCGCTTCCCGCCACGAGGTCGCTGCATCAGCCCACCGCACCGCCCAGGCCGGTGTGCCCCCACAAGGAGGCCCCGGGACGCGAACCCGGGCCTCTCACATGGTAAACGGGGGCTCCATCCACTGAGCCACACCCGCTTCCCCAATTATTCATTCTCAACAATTTAAGCAGTTAAAGTCCTGACTCGCTCGCATTCAGCAGAGTTTCACTGAGTGCCATCTTGTGCTAGGCAATAACAACACGGCATGCCCCTGCCCTCAGGTAGCTTACATTGTAGGAACATCTTCACAAAGGGTTTCCTAATCGCTCAAGCCTTCCTTTCACCAAACTCGACATTTTTCTGAATTTGCTTATCACCATCTGCTGCCTTAGCTTGTTCCCTTTTCTTACCCTTTAAAAAAATTTTTATTTTTATTTTTATATAATAAACTTTATTTTTAAAGAATTTTTAGATTACAGAAAAGGTACATTGAAAGTATGTGGGATTCCCATGTACCCCCTTCCTCTCCCACATTTTTTTTAATATAGCAGTACAATTTATTATGATATTTCTGTAAAATCCACTCATTAAAAAAATGCACATTTAAAAAATGACTCACTTGTGGTAAGGACTAACCTACCTACAGTGATAATCTAAAAAATAAAACCATCAACGTGACATTCATCAGTACTTCACACATCTAACAAATACAGGAGGCAACTACCATTGTTATAACTTCTTTAAGGCCAAAAACTTAAGCACAAATCAGAATTAAGAGAAACTTCAGAATGTTCACATTTGCATGCATTTTTGGCTGAACTTTCAAAGATTCCACGTATAACAAAACCACAACTTTGAATGAAAATGAATATTAAAAACATGTTAGCCTTGTGACAAACTTACGCTACAGAAGCAAGGAAAACAGAGTGAATAGTGTATTTCTAGCAGTATATTTCTAGGAGAGAAAGCAATCATTTGTTTTCTTTATCATAAAACAAAAGTCAGTGAGTCAACATTTTAATAACCTGGCCAAGTTATTTATATTCAAGATGCTGCTTTTCAAGTTGTCTTTAAAATGTATCCATCCATAAATTCGGATTAAATTAAATTTATACATCAGAAACATTTTGCTCAGAATTCTGATCTTAAGTATAAACGATAACTTACCAAAGCATAGTCCAAATGCTGTACAGTAAGGCTACCATTTAGATTTATATGTTTCATCTGAAAAACTGATCTTACAAACAGGGGTTTTGCCCTGTTTCTAAAGAGTAAGTGTCTCTATATCTAAAACTTTAAATGATAAAATTCAGATAACTCATGCTCTGCATTTTCCTTCCTCGGGCTTTGATAAAGCAGAGCCGTCTGGTGCTGGGGCACCACCTTCCTCCTCAGTCACAGACTCCGCAGCCCCAGAAGCAGACACGGTAACCGTTGTTTCATTTGTTGAAGCTTCTTCTGTTTCTCAGCAATAGCTGCACAAACAGCAGCAATCTCTTCACTTTCAGAGCCGCAGTCAGGAATTGACTTGGTGAGGAATCTGTTACTTCTGCTGCTGCTCTTTCAAGCCTCTGTGCCACTTTCTGCTGCTGCTGGAGTGTCCTTGCCCAAGAAGGGTCTTCACTCCATATCCCAGGGTTCATTGGATAGATGGGAAGGGCTGCTTGAAAACTTCAAATTGCTTCGTCTGTTTCGTCCTTCAGCTCTCTGTTGTCATATTGTTCTATTGTCTCTCTTCTTATCCTTTAGTTTACTCTTCCTAAAAATCTTCATTTCTGAACTCTTCTCCAAATATCTCGCCCTTGTTTTTTCCTTTCAGGCTGCAGCACCCCCTTTAGTATCTCTTGCAAATCTGGTCTTTTGGTAACATATTCTATCAGTTTTTGTTTGTCTGCGAAGACTTTGAACTCACCCTCTTTTTGAAGGACAGCTTTGCTGGATACAGAATTCTTGGCTGGCACTTTTTCTCTTTCAGTACCTTAAATAGACCATACCACTTTCTTCTCTCCTCCATGGTTTCTGATGAGGGATCAGCACTTAATCTTACTGAGTTTCCCTTATATGTGATGCTTTGCTTTTCTCTTGCTGCTTTCAGAATCCTCTCTTTATTGCTGATATTTGTCATTTTGCATAGTAGGTGTCTTGGGGTAGGTCTATTCAGATTTATTCTGTTTGGGGTGTGTTGTCCTTCTTGGATATTGATATTTATGTCCTTCATAAGGGTCGGGAACTTTTTGGTCATTATTTCATCAAATATTCTTTCTTCCCCTTTTCCATTCTCTTCTTCTGGGATACCAGTAATGCAAATGTTTGTGCGTTTTGCATTGCCATTCAGTTCCCTGAGACTCCGTTCCATTTTTTCCATTCTCTTCTCTTTCTGTTCTGTCTTTTCCAGTTCAGATGTCTGTCTTCGAAATCACTAATTCTGTCTTCAAGCAATTCAAATCTGCTCTTATGTGCCTCTAATGTATTTTTAATCTTGACCATTGTGTCTTTCATTCCCATAAGGTCTTTTACTTTTCTTTGCAGGCTTTCAAATTGTTCTTTATGCTCTCCCAGTGTCTTCTTAATATCCTTTATCCTTTATCCTTTATCCTTTAAATTCTTTGAAGTGGTTTAGGAGAGTTGTGTGATTATCACTGATTAACTTTATTAAATCCTGTATCTCTTCAGGATATTTGGTTTGTTCTGTTGGCTGGGCCATCTCTTCCTGTTTCCTAGTATGGCTTGTAATTTTTTGCTGATGTCTAGGCATCTGAATATGTTGGTCAGTTTATTCTGATGGGTAATGTCTTTCTCTTGTCTATTGTTTTTTTTCCCTCCACCGTTCTTCTTTAATATTTGCTTCAACTTATTCTCAGTCTTTAAATTTGCCCAGCTTAAGTTTTCAGAATCGGGCCAGGGACTCATGGGGGTGGTGGTGCAGATTTTCTCCCAGGGGTTGGACGCAGAGAGCGCATTGTCCATGTAATTTCCAGACCGGCCAGCAGATGGCGTTTGTCAGCGCACCTTTCCAAGGAGGTGTTTCAGCCTCGGCTTTCCTGTGTTCCTGTGTTGAATCTCCAGAGCCGAGATTCAGAGCCGGCTCTGCTGGCTGAATTCACTGAAGAAAAGCACCCCGACCTCCCCTCCCTTTTCCCTTGAAACAGCTGACAGGGAGGAAGATGTCTGCTCCCCTCTCAGTCGGCTGCAGTGAGCCAGGGGTTTTACCCCGGCTTAGTATCTTGGGGGTGTGGGAGGGGGAGCCCTTCCCGGGGGCCACGAGGGCTTGGTCACTCCCGTTTATCTTTACGGCTTTATCTCTCTGTCCCTCACCCTCCTGGGAGTTGTGTAACACTGTCCTGGTCTGCTGACCCCCAAAGCAGGTCCCTTGGACAGCTTTTGACTCTGTTGTGTTTGTGAGAGCGTTCAGCTCTGCCTGTTAGTCCGCTGCCATCTTCCCACAGCCCCCCTTTTCTTACCCTTTTAATGGTGCATGTCCTACTGCTCCACCCCTGCTTCAGGTCCTCCTCGGGCAGAGGCCATGTCTCTGTCCTTTCGCACGCAGGGCCTCACTCGCTGTCTTTAGTAGCTACTCGCCTGGATAACAGGTAACTGTGAGGTAGTTGATAAGATTAAAAATGATAGATTTGATTTTTTTTCAATTCTTAATGGGATTCAAGTGTATTGTTTGAATTGTAGGCTGGTTTTCCTGCTTCTTAAATGATAACCATGTATAAGAATTGTTAAGTTTCTGGTTACTACTAAAAACCAAATACATTATTTTATTAAGAGTTTTTCAGGATTAACTTTCATAAAAAGTCTGTTTCAATAGGAAAATAAGATTATTTTCGGTGTCATTAAAGAACCCACTGTCTCTGGTGAGTCTTAATAATACTGACAGAACAGTTAGCCCTGGCATAATGCAGTGTAGCATGCAAGCTCCACCTGTGAAGTCTTCCTACTGAAAAGTTGAACCTAAATCTAAACAAGTCTGTTGAAGTAATTTTCATTCACAGAAAATACAGGGTAGGAAGATACAAACCTAATGACCTCATAAGGAAACGAACAAAAATTGAAAATGTGGGACATTGCTCAAGAAAACAGGCCCAATTTCTGTAATAAGTCAGTGGCATGAAAAAAAAAAAAGTGGGGTGAGGAGGCAGTGGTTGATAGAAAGACCCTACTAGATATAATTAACCAAAAGTACTGTGTGGACTTGTTTGAGACCTGGTTTGAACCATAAAAAGACATACATGAGGCAGTTGAGGAAATCCCATTATGGTTTGTGTGATCATACCAAGGGATTATTGTCAATTTTGTTAATTGTGCTAATGGCATTGTGATTGTATAAGAGAATTTCCATAGTTTTTTAGACATCTATAGAAAAGTTATAGTGGTAAAGTGATGTCTGGGATTTGCTTTAAAATACTTTAGAAAGAAGAAAGGAATACAGTGTGACAAAACCTTGTGAACTGGCGATAGGAATATTGGGGTTTGCTGAATGTGAGTATATTTGAACATTTTTCATAATGTTTAAAAAAGAATTTAATTATATGTTCTCTAACATTTACTTAGTTCTGCTCAAAGAGTGGTTTAATTATTTTGTGTGGTAGGTTCAAAATGTTATGGTCACCCTTCAAGGGCAAAGTTGGTGCGCAGTTTACTCTTGTCCTAATATGTCCTAGTTTACGCCTTCCTTAAATCCTTTCCATAAGTCTTCTTGTCATGTCTGTTAATATTAATAGGCATTGGATGGGGGCAAGCAGAGAGAGAGAATGAAGGTGGAAGGAAGAGAATGACTGCTTTGGTTCTTTTATGGACTGTGAGTCCCCTGTTCCCTGAGTGCCGTTCCCCACACCCAGAGGCCCACCACGCTCCTTACAGTTGACCACCTTGATCACCTGGAGCCAGAGCGGCCGTGGGAGCAGCGGAGTCCCTGCGCCCTCCTTAGCCTGCGACCTTCCGCCTTGCCCTGGCCGCTTGGGAAGCTGGGGCCTGAGGAGCGGCACAGTCAGGAGGCCTCGGGAGTGCAGGGTGGCTGATGGGTTTGTGTCGTCGTGGGGCCCTGGCCGAGAGGCAGCTGTCCCAGAAAGAGAGCAAGTTCACCACCGATTGCTTTATCTTGGGATGAAGGAGTGAGAATGTAGACATGTTCCAGGTCTGGAAGAGCCACATTTGTTGGGTATTCTTGGAGTGGAAGTTGTTTTCCTAGAGGTAAAGTTTGCTCTTGTATGTGGAGTGAGGGGTGCTGAGGGAATTGTCCTGAGTATGTGAGTAACTCGCTGTGTGCAAGGCACAGAGGTTTATCTTAAGGACCAAGGTAGCCCACCTGTTGTTAAACCCATGAGAATACTCTTGGAGTTCCGTGTGTTCCAGAGAAGGGAATTCCTTGGGTTTGTATGTTATAAGATTTATGGCTTGTTCCAAGGAGTAGTTTCTTGATTACTCTGAAGTTTGTTCCCCTGCCCCTCTGTCCCCCGAGCTGAGCTGCCTTTTTCATTCATTTCTTTGACATCTTTGAATTCTTTTCTTTTTCTCCATTGTATATTTTTCAGTTGATCAAAAGGGCACGTCATGACTTGTAAAGTATATAGTATGTATGTTCTTAACTTAGCTTTCACATCAGAGAAATAGTACTAGAAGTTTGTGACATTTCATTGACTCTTGTCCATGACTCAGGCTTTCTTCACCACTTTCTCTTTTTGACCAGAAGAGTCTTTCGTGGGATTGAGATGACATCCATGGTCAGTGATAATAAGTGCTTTTATCTTTCAGACAAACTTCTTGTTCTAGCAGTTAAGATTCTTGAGATACTATAACGAGCTCAAAACATCCAGGAGTTAGGTTAGAATAACAGAATTCCCATTCCATTAGAGGCTGTTTGGTAGAGTTCAGTGAATATTGATTGTTCTAAAAGTCAGAACACTTAGGTTCAAGTCCCAGTTCTGTCATTTAACCATCATTGTGACTGTGAACAAGCTGTAGAATTTCAGAACCATGAAAGAACTAATAGAGCATCTCGTCCTTTCTTTTGCTTTAAGAAAACTGAGGTTCATTGAGATTAAGCTTGTTCACAATAAAGCTGTGCTGAGAGAACTCCAGGTTTTTAGCTTCCGGCAAAGACACCACTTTGCTTATTTGACTACTTACCTTTTCTGAGCTTCTGCTTTCTCAACTAGAAAATATGGATTATAACCTCTGCTGACTTCACAAATTGATGGAAGACTGTGTATGAAAGCACTGTGAGAATCTTTAAGGCGTAAAGCAAACATAGAGTCATCATTACCTTTAAGTAAGGAAATGTGAGCAGTAGTACCTGGATTATACTCACTTTCTTCTGCTTTAGTTTGTGAGAAATAGAGTTTGGTGTGCCATTTTGTAAGCCATCAAAGGAAATCCACCTCATTCCTGAACTGGCTCCCTCCTCGTTTCCCTCTCTGTAGGAATAGGCATGACAAATTCCGTGATACTAGGAAGAGCTCACCTAAGTTTTTATGTGTTCTAGGATTCCATTTTTTAGTAGCAGTATACACGTAAAATACTTATCTCTTCCTTGCTGAGCTTGTAGTAAATGATACAGTGTGGAGTTGAAGAGGGCTGAAGAGACCTGTGCCAAAGACCCAGCAAGGTGGTGACTGTTCACACTAACTCAGAGTCCACCCAGGCAGAAGGGAGATTCGGGCCAGATGTGTCCTCCGCGTAGTTAGGTGGGTCTTGCTAAGCTGAGCACCTTGATTGAGGTCTATGGTTTGAGGCTGTGGGAAAGCAAAAAGAGAGTGGTCTCTTTTTCTTTTGTAGCTAGTGTAACACTAAGAATTTGTACTTTATTCTTAATCAGATCGTGCAGACAAGCTCCAGTCTATTGTTTTAGTTAACCATGACCAGGAGAAACCCAATATACTCATACCAGCACTTTCAGTAAAAGAGCCACAAAGTAACTAGCCCTCACATTGTATGAAACCCTGCAGTAACATCTGATTGCATCAGTGCAGTTTGGCAACAGGGTCACTCTTTCTTAAATTGGATAAGCTCATTTATACATATGCAGTATTTAAGCAGGCATGAAACCCTAAAAATTGTACCAAGTTCTATACACCAGACTCTTAGTAGGTAATATTCTTGCATCCAGGGTCACAGCCTGTGGAAGTGATAATGCAGATAGAAAAATATAATTTAAATCAAAACTTAGATGGGAAGGACTCTTCAGGAACAGTAGCAACCAATGCAAAAACAGTGCAGTGCAGAGGATAGCATATGTTCAGGCTTGCTCATCACATCACGGAGCCCGGATCTCGGTCTTGACTCTGCCCTTGTGAAGCATATGACCTTAAGCAAGAATTTAACCTCTCTGTGCCCCAGCAGTCAGCTAGTGACAAAGAGCCCAGCGAGGACTAACCCAGACCCTGGTTCAGAACAAGTTCCCAACCCGTTCGGCTTCATCAGAAGTCACCCTAACTTGGGGAAAAACAAAACAAAACTGCTTTGCCCAAGAAATTCCCAAGACGCATGTTCAGATCCACAACCCTTCAGCATTGTTCTTCCCTGAACCCTCCAGCTGTCTCTTCTTGCCTAAAAGGCCCCATGGCTGCTTTCTCGGGTGCCAAGCCCCTTTTCTCAGTACATGCAGGGATCATGGTTTTGTCTGTGTGAGACAGGTGCTGGGATCAGGTCTGAGCGGCTGTGCTGTGTCCTGGGGCTCCCTCCTGGCCAGGCCCCTCCCTTGTGCATTTCAGTCAGAGATGGGCTTGGCTGGCCAAGCAGGTGCTGGTGGAAGGCAGGCAGAGCAGGCAGAGCATGCAGAGTAAGGTGCCCCGCAGAGCCAGGCAGAAGAGAGGCAGGAGCCGGCCTTCAGGGAAAGCAGCAACAGAACACTTCAAGCATGAAAATAACTTTTAAAAGCTTGTCAGCTTTAGTAAGACCATCTCAAACTGTATTCACTGTAATTAATGGTGTAAACATTAGTCAGGTTTATAATACAACATTTAACTGACTCTGCCATTTTCTCTGGTAATTTTTTTTATGTCCAAGAATAGTGAAATAGATTGCAAATGCACTGAAACTGATTTTTAAAAAAGCAAAAATAGAAAACCTCTCTAAATACTGTATTTTATTTAAAATTTAAATATCATGAAGCAACTTACCATTTTCTAAAATGGAATGTTTTCTACTAGTGCCCACTAGTAGCAAGAAATACGAAAGCATCCGCATTTCTAATTTCTTTTCTGTAAAAGTGTATTTGGGTGTAAACTCTCACTTTTTTACAATTCATGTGATGAAAGGGGACAACCTTTTTTACAGAAAGAGCAGAAAATGATGTCCAGGCAAAATATGTAATTTAAGCATCATAAATAATAATATCCAACCACATAACTAAGAAAAGCGATAAGATATTTTCCCCTAAAGGGAAAGCTGATAGGCTTTTCTCTGACTAACTTCTGTTGAATATTTGGGTGATGATAGTTTATCAAATAACTGCATCTTGCACACAATTTGGGAAAACTGAGTATTTTCTGCAAAACCAACACTGGGAGGAGCTACTGAGCAGTAGTTTGTTCACTGCCTCCAGTTGTTAACCTGATTAAGAAGAATCACCTGGTGAGTTTATTAAAAATGCATATTGTAGCCTCTGGGATGGACGCTAGAAATCTGCGTTTTAAATCAACTGCATAGTAATTCTGATGTTTAATTTTAGAAACACTGGGTAGGCAATTAGACTCACTTTTTCTGAAATTCGAAAGGGTGGCTTTCTCCTGTTGAGAGAATTGCAAAAGCAATTGAACAGATATGGAAGGATTTTAGTTTTAACCCAGCGTATTACCAAGGGACTAGTCCTAAATACTCACCTCTGCAGCTTTGGAATCACTTGGTCAAATTTTATAAATCAGTAGTCCTAGTTGCAAATTTGATTGGTAACAAGAAAACATTATTTCTTTCCTCTAATAATTTCCATTGTTGCATTTTCTTTTATATATACAATTGAAAGTATGCCTTCATATTGACTTAAAAAATATATATTCTTGTTAAAAATAATATGTAAAAGTAATATGTAGCCACAATACCTCATTCTGATTTGTTTCCAGGTATGTTTAAGGAAAATGGATTTGGGAGGGGGTGGAAGTCAACTTTAAATAACTCCTTTAGCCTGAGGATTGTACTTTTCTTAGTATTTCAGCAGTGCTCGCACACGCACACTTTAATAGGCATTTAACAAGCTTTACACAGATCATATGTTCTCTAGGTTTTCCGAAATTTGGGGTGAATGATTTGTGGAAAGAAAGCTTACCCATGTATTAACAACAGACCTTAGAAGCACATCTGTTGAGAGGGCAAATGCAGAATGGAATCTGCCTTACCTACTGTTCTTCATTTCCAGTGTAACACTTGTCCCTGAAAAATCAGATTAGGTAACTTTACATTTTCTCTGCTTAAGAAGGTATGCTTTTGTTTCTGATTAAGTAAATTAGCATTTGTCATTTGAATTTCATTCATCATTTAGAACTTTATACCTCAGTGCATTAGTAGGATGGCTGAGATTTTTCTGACATTGATGTGTTAAGCAGATTCCTCTCCATCAGAAATAGGGCTTTAGTCCCTATTTTACTACTTCCTAATTACTAAATATTTAAATAAATTATTTTTTATGAATTTCTTTCTGTTACCAGAAGTACTCTGTTAGTTTTGTTTTTTTTCCCCCTTCAAATTACTTGAAAATACCAAAAGATGGTTTGAGGAGCTTTTTGTCACGGAAGTGAAGCACTAGAATTAAAAGCGAGGTGCAGGCCTCTCTGGTGTTCTTCACCTTTCCCTTCTCCACGTCAGCATGATCGTGTAGGTTCTTCTCAATCTCTGATTTGGGGTGCTCTTTGGATAATTTTGAGTAAAATGATGGTTTGCTAATACTCCCCAGACTATAGTTTTCTATATAACTTAGACTTGTCTTTTTAGAAAGAGTTTTTTTAGCAGTTGTATTGCCTCCTCTCTAACCATGTGTTTGAGACTGTCAGATCAGTAGAGCACCATCGTTGAGCTCAGTGCGAGAGACTTCTGGGGAAGGTCCCTAGCGCAGTCTGAGCCCCTCTACTAGCCAGGTTCACCAACATAAAGATGCCTTAGTTTTTAACTTGTTAGGGAATGTTCCTAGCGCAGCTTGAGCCTCTATTAGCCAGGTTCACCAACACAACGATGCCTTGTTTTTCTGGTGCTTCTGGTTTAGAGAGTACAGCCCCAGCCTTTCTTTTTTTTTT
>JAQZBX010083056.1:0-13442 GCA_029593785.1 Cabassous unicinctus
TAACTATAATCAGGAAGAGAATTAAATAATGAAATAACTATATTTTCCATTTTTTTCTCCCTTGTAAATTTCTTACAGGACCATTACCCTCAAAATGGCAAACAACATCATCTGAGCTTCCTTGCGTGAATAAGATATCTGATTGGAAGCTGAGGATACTTCATAGTGGCTTGTATTTAATTTATGGCCAAGTGGCTCCCAATGCAACCTATAAAGAACCAGCTCCTTTTGAGGTGCGGCTATATAAAAACAAAGACATCCTACAATCTCTCAAGGACAATTCTAAAATCCAAAATGTGGGAGGAACTTATGAACTGCATGCTGAAGATATAATAAACTTGGACTTCAACTTGGAATATCAGGTTCTAAAAAATAATACATACTGGGGGATCTTATTGCTGGCAAATCCCCAATTCATCTCCTAGAAACTTGATTTGGCCTTCTCAACCTCCTCAGCACATGTGGGGAATGCAGGAGCCTGGGATGGAGGGACTAAATTTTCAATGGTTATAATTCATGTGGGTACAAAAAATTAACACAAACAGAACTCCTCTACATGGTGAATTTTCATCCTTTATGCTCTTCAGAAACAGACTCAGAGGAAGGGTCAAAGACATTTGGTTGCACCTGATGATGAGTTCACAAAGACACGTCACTAATCCATGACAAAATGAACATTCTGTTAGAATATGGATGATAGAATGACAGAAGTTCCTCAGAGTCTTTTTCTAATTCTTGAATCCTTGGGTGGAAAAATGAAGTCCTATTCCCATGGAAGCCTTGCTTGGTATGCAAAAAGAGTCAGAGCAGGAACCTGGACTTTTCCTCATATTTTGGGGCTGCTTCATGTCATTCTTCCCATATTCCCATCTTCTGAGACCTTTCTGATAAAAAGTAGTCAGACTGGTGAGTTGGAATGCATTTTATCTGGGAATTTTCCTGGATTCAGGGTGCTTTCTAAAACTAATTGGACAAAGGAATCATTCTGAACCTTCACCTAAGGCCTCATGAGAACTCTGTGTGTGTGTGTCTAGACATCACCAATGGCAAAGAAAGTATTCATTAGCAATCATTAGATTTAACCCAGAAATTGGCATTATCATTGCTATATTATGCCATGTAATGATTTCATATTTTTGCTGGCTTTCAGTTTGGAAAGTGCTTTCAAATATCTTATGACAACTCTAAGAGGTCAATGGAGAAGACATTTTTTAGCATGATTTTAACTATGAAAATATGGATGTAAATGGAGTATAAGTAACTTTCTTCAACTCCTGTGTGCTTTCCACTGTATCACATTGTCTCAGCTTTAGAGTTGGCACATTAAATTATGTCTATAAAGTTTGACAGATTTAGTTTTCAGCAGGCCTATTCCCCTTCAGTCTTAGGTGGGTAGAAGAAGGTCACAACAGATCTCTCCTTTCTCAGCAAACTTCTCTTCCTTCCCCTGCCTGGAGCAGGTGGCTTGTGGGTGCTGCTCAGTGCTTACTTCATTCAACCAAATCCTCTTACCCAGCTTGAAGAGCCCTTCTCATCCAAACTCATTAACTTCTAAAAATAGTGAATCCTACTTAATTCATTGATAGCCTGCTAAAGCGTTGGACTTTGTTACAATAGCTGCTTGTAGGTACTTGTTGAAAGATACGTAATATAATTACATGTTAACGCAGTTAAAATATTTTGGATATTTGTGAAAAAATATATTCTATTAATTTTATCACACAATAAAGCTAATTTAAAAATATTTGTATTGTGCACAACAAAAATTCCTCAGGAGCAAACTAAGGGCCTGAGACCATGCTGCTTCTTGTTAAGTTGGATGCCTTCTTCCTCCTGCATTTGCATATCTTCTCAGGAAATTAAAGTTGTGTCACTTGTATAGATCTTTGTTGTATTATAAGCAACAGTGCACTGGAGCCAGTGTACTGGCTAGCTCGTGAAAGTGGTTTGTAAAATTTTCGGTACTGTTCGAGATGGTCATCCTTGAAATTGGCCACGGAGGGAATAGTTACACCATGGAAACTGGCAAATCCTACAAATCAGCACTTTTCTTTTTGGAGTACCACTTCACCAGCACACTACTGTAGAAGTTTTCTTCATAATGACTTTTGACTCCTTTCTGCTCCTGCCCAGAGGCAGGCTAAGGGAGAAAGTAAAATTGTCACACTCCCACCAAAAGCCCACCACAGCCGTGATTTTTAGGGCAAGTAGAAGCCTCTGCAGCTGCAGTCTGACAGAGATGGCTACCTACAGAAGACGTTTGAATTTTTCTGGTGTAATTTCAGTCTTGGCTTTCAATGTATGCTCTGTTTTCTTGCTTCTCCAAACAATTGTCTCTATTTCAAATCTTTAATATATTATGACAGTAAATGGACTATAGTTGATTTATTTTTGTGATATCCAACTAGAGCTAGTGGTCTAGAAATCATTGGCCATATAATACACTGCTTGGCAAGAGTTAGGCAAAACTGATAGCTGGGTGCAATTAGATTTTGGTCATAGCTGTCCTCATTTCTAATGAGTTGGTCAGTTTCACTATGTGACATTCAGCCACCTCTCCTTCTCCATCCCACACCATCTTTACCATAAAAGCCACCACCAACCCTTTCCACATGAATTGTTCTTAACGTTCCACTTTGCCCACCAAAACTGACCAAGAGAGTGTTCTATCACTTCTGAAGATGGCAGTTAATTGATAAGCGATGCAATCCTAGGCAACCAAAGGAGCAGACTAAGTCCTTAAGTGAAGTGTATCTGTGAGTTTTGGAGGTGAAATCCCTGTCATTGTGTTCTATCCTAATGAGGCAATCTCACAGCAGAGGGGAGCAAAGTCCTGATTGACTGATAGTTGAGGGCTTTGAGGATTACTTTCAAGTATAAGTATAAATGATGGCCTGACACATATAAATGTAACAGTATCCTGACCATTCTTTTCTGCAGTTTCCTTCATCTGGAAAGATGCATCTGAATTTCAAGGGTCACTTTTCACCCTGATAGTCATTCCACTGGTCAGGACCTTGCTTGAAACCCATATCTATCCAAAAGAAATTCACACACATGCCTTATCCCTGCAAATTCAGGGAGCGTGAACCTATTCCAGTGTAGCAAGACTCTCCTATCTCTACTACCAAGGAGTAGGTCCTTCTCTTCTCAACAGAATTCTTGGGTAGGGTTGAGTCCAGCCCACTGTCAGCTTTAGCTTTCTAAGGTAGGAGTCAGGCACTAGTTCTCTGCATGCCCCAGTTGTAAGAAATACATTTCAAAGTTCTCTGAGGGGTTCCCATGAAGGCCTCCACCAGGCTTGCAGTTAGAAAAGTTTAATTCCTTCCCATCCTTCCTGCAAAGGGAATGGGTGAGCACCTACAGCATGGCCATAGCTCTTTTAATAAATGTCATCACCAACCACTCCTTCTCCCCTTCCTAGCTTCCTTGTATATCTTTGATATAACTGAAGTATACAAGAATAGAGGAGAGGGTTTACCTTCACCCCCATTGCAAATTCAGCATGTGGGGGAGTTGTTTGTTTTACTCTCACTTTGATATCCAGGTGCCATTCATATTGCTGTCTGACTTGAAATGAGTCAGGAAGAGTCCCATTTTAATTTACAGTTGTAGTCTTTCAAAATTAATAAATATTTGTTGGATATAGAGGGAGGGGAGCTGACAATAAAATGAAAAAATACAAAAGTTCCAGATCATCACCACAGAAGTAAGAAAATATGAGTTAAACTAAAAAAACAAAAACAAAACAAAACAAAACAAAAAACAGAGAGAAAAATCATTGTTCTGAAAAATTGGACTTAAGAACATCATTACAAATGAACATAAAATATTGCTTTTAAGGAAACATTGCTATCAAGGAAAACCAGAAAAACATAAGGGAAATTAAGTTGTTTTATTAAAAAATAATAAAACAAAAATATGTCATTTCATTGGGAGAAAGGAACATTTTCCTTTCTCTGCTGCAAGCAAACTCTGTCCCATATTGAATGATCTAGATAGTTACTTTTCTCCCAAAATACAGACTCTTCATTCATCTTATTTGAATCTAGTGATTTCTGATAGTAGTTAACAACTTAAGGGAGTTCAAAATAGTTTAGTTGTGCTATGATTCCAAGCTAGAGCAATATTGGTGAATACCATTTTATTGTTTGGGCAAGGGGCCAGGTTTATGTAACCTGCATCAATGAACCCAGGAAGTGTTTGGCAACAGAAAAATGAAAATTCAAAGGAACAGGGTCAATTAGGTTACACCAACTTCCTCGTCTCTTCAATAGCATAATCAGAATGTGAGTCTCTCATTTCAGTGTCGAGTGTGATTATTTCCATCCAGCTTTTGGTGTTGTCAAGGGACAGCTCATACAATGCTTCAACACACAGATTCTGAGTCGGACTGGGGTGAACTGATTGGTTTTAGTTTCTTAGAATGGATGACAAAGAGAACCTCTTTATCTCCCTGCCTTGCTCTTGGTTCCTCCTCTTGCCAACAGTCTAGTCTCTAAGGGGAATCTGGAGTCTGACACAGGATCTGACACATTACCTGGATCATAGTCCTTATTTTTTGTTGGGTGAGCAAATAAATGAACTATAAGTTAACCTGAGGGTTGGTATGAACTTAGCACTATTTTGGTATTCTGGATAAAAGAGTCCAGTGGGCAGAGCCCTCAGCCTCCCTTTCCTCACTGTCTTCCCATTTATCACCTACTTATCCCAAGTGCTCTCCTCATTCACCACCAAAACCTGCTGTCAGGAACATTGTTAATGTAGTTAAGGAAAGACTCATTTGTACTAAGGGAATGTGGACAATAAGCCACCTAGTCCTGTATCACTTAAAACAGGGCAAACTCATTCGTTTTAAGCTTTTCTGAGTTCCATAGACTATGCATCAGATTCACCCAGGTTGCTTGTAAAAAAATGTTGATTCCAAGACCCCACCCATGATTTACTGAATAAACATTCCTAGCTGTGAGGCCTAGGAATCACATTTTTAACAAACCCTGACCCTCAGGTTATTCCTATGTACATTACAGTTTAAGAACCAATGCTTTAAGGCATGCAATGCTGAATCCCAGCTGTACATTTCTCCAAGTACCTTAAAAAGGGCCAAAGTTTCCAAACAAACAAACAAACAAAATTATAGTAGGTGCTGCTCACAAGATTTCCCATAACTCATCTCTCACTACAAATGCAAGTAGCTCTCTCCCTTCTATTTGAGTCTGAAAAAAGTTCAGGCCTTTCAATTTTCATAACCAAGTGACAACTTTTCCACTTGAATGTAGGCAACTTATGGCATATGAGCCTTGCCACAATTAACAGCACATTATCTACCTGTGCTGTCAATCCAAACTATTTCTGGATCAGGTGGCTCTCCTTTACTTCAGACTCTTAAATCCAGCTGCCTACTCAAACTTAATATGTCCAAAGTGGATCTCCCAATGTTTGCCCAAACCAGATTTTCTCGAAGCCCTCTCATCTTAATGGATGACAAATCATCCTTTCAGTTATTTGTACCAAAAACCTCTAAGTCATGGGACTCATCCTTGACTCCTGTCATTCACATATTTAATCTGCTAGAAAATCATATTGTTTCTACCTTCAAAGAGAATCTGACCTCTTCTTTTCCATAACTCTTGTCTGTGCCACTTCAATGGCTTCATAACTGGCTACCTTGCTTCTACCTTTGGAGTCAGACATAGTGTGAAATTCTGGCTTTGCTATCTATTACTTATATCTTAGACTAAACATTGCCTGACAATTTCTTGTTTGTGTTGTTTGTTGTTGTTTATTCAGTGCCTGACACATGGTTGGAGCTTAATAAATATTTGTTGAATGAAGAAAAACATTTAAAATAGGTTTAAAATACCAACTAATATATGTAAAGTTCCTGATCCATGGTCAGGACTAAATACATGGTAGCTACCATTGTTTTTATTATTATCAAAATTTTTGATTTATTACTAAGTTTTTGAACTTTGTCGTTTCTCAAGTTAAGAAATGTCTCCTGGTGATTTTATCTCCTTGGAATTATCTATTTGTGGCTTTTTGGTATGCTGGCAGTAATCTTGGAAACCATGTTTCTAAGAAACTATGTTTCTTTGCTCACCAGCTAGGGTCTGAATTGACTGAAAAAAATTTCATTTCAAAGCTGTAAACAAGTTTGCTTCTGAGAATGAAAGGTAAAGCCAGTTTTTTGCTGTTGTTGTTGTTGTTGTTTAAGTTTGCACGTTGTCACAGCCACCGAATGCTTGAATATACCTTTGGTGTAGTCCGTGCCTTGATATTCAGACTACCCGAATGGATCTTTTATTTATGCAATTTTAGCACCAAGGCCATAGTAAAAGACAGAAATATTGAGATACTATAGCTCCAAAGAGCTAAACTACTGCATGAAAATATAAAAAATTGTCTTTGTTGTAGGCATAATTACATATTTGTAGACTTTGTTTCCTTTGGAGAAATTTCTTAACATGGATTTGGATTCTACTGTGCCTGCAGCTCTTGTTGTTCTTGAAAAGATAGGTGTTTTCATGCTTGACTCTATGCTCACAAGAAATCAAAGGAGTAATCCCGAGGACTGTGCCCAATGAAGGAAGGATTTCATAGAGGAGGGAGAACCACAGCTCAGACATGGCACGGGCTTGATACAAGCTAAACTGGACCACATTTTTGCTGCATAGTTCTGTTTAAAATAAACTACTTTAGTCCCTGAATTAAGTCTGGAGTCTCTCCTAAAAAGAGTAGACTTTCCACTGTTAATTATTCTGGAATGAAGAAGATTCTGGGCCAGGTAATGAGAACTTGGAAGATGGGCCTTAGTTTAGAAAAAGACAGAAATATCCTTCATCTCTTTGGCTTTTACTCTCTTGAATCTAGACTCTGAGAATATAGATCTACTCAAGGACAATTATAACTACTGAGGACAAGATGGTTTGTGCCAGCACAGGAGGCATGTTGAGAGCTAAGCAGCAAGGTAGCCTTATATCTGGACAGCAGAGATCCTGAAAAGGACCCCATGTGATAGAGCAAGGTCTGTGAACTTATAGAGCATTCCAGTTGCTAATTTAAAATATTCACATACTTGCCAGTGTAAAATATTCACAGATAAATAGAAGCTGAGAAACTTTGTAAACAAAAGACCTGACTATAAGAATTACTAAATGGAGTTCTGCAGGTTGAAAGGAAAAGCCAGGAGGGAGTGGCTTGGAGTAGTATGAAGAAAGGAAGATCATCATTAAGAGAAAATGCAAAACCCAATAGTAGTGTATCCTCAATATACAACTCTGCTTTTTAATTCCTTATGAGTCAATATATTGAACAAGAAAAAGGCATATTTACTGATAATGGATGCACAAAATATAGAGAAGTAGTGGGAGACAAAAACAAAATAAAGAGGGAAAACGGAACTGGGAGTAGATAACATGCATGCTATTGAAGCTAAGTTGGTATCTTTTTAAATTAGCAGGTTTTAGATGTAGATTGTATAATTTAAACCCCAGGGTAAACACAAAGAAAGTATTTTTAAAAATCTACAGAAGCAGAAATGAGGAAGGGATCAGTCAGACAAATCACAAAAGATCAATGATACAAAAAAGGAGGTTGAAATAAACGAAAAGAGAGACAAAAGAGATATGACATACAAAAATCAAAGGACAAAGTAAGTAGTGCCTTTACAGTAATAACACAGAATGTTAATGCATTAAACTCCCCAATCAAAAGAGACAGACTGGCAGAATGGAAAAAAAGCATGATCCAACTATAAGCTGTTTACAAGAGATTCATGTTAGACCCAAAGACACAAATAGGTTGAAAGTGAAAGGCTGAAAAAAGGTATTCATGCAAACTGTAACCAAAAAGAACTGGGGTAACTATACTAATATGGGACAAAATAGAATTTAAGTCAAAAGCTATTATAAGAGAAAAGGAAGGACACCATATATTAATAAAATAGGCAATCCACCAGGAAGAAATAGCAATCACAAATATTTATGGACCTAGCCATGGTACCCCAAAATACATGAGTCAAACACTGGCAAAGCTGAAAGGAGAAATAGACACCATTATAATAATAGTTGGAGACTTCAATACACCAGATCATCATTGGGTAGAACATCTAGACAGAAGATCAATAAAGAAACAGAGAACTTGAATAATGTGATGAATGAACTAAACCTAAGACACATACACAGAACTTTGCACACCAAAATAGCAGGATATACATTCTTCCCAAGTACATATGGATCATTCTGCAGGATACACCATATGTTGGGTCACAAAACAAGTCTCAATAAATATAAAAGATTGAAATCATACAAAACGCCTTATCTGACCACATTGAATGAAGCTGGAAATCAATAATAGGTGGAGAACTGGACAATCCACAAATATATGGAAGTTAAATGACACACAAGCAATTGGTAGGTCAAAGAAGAAATTGCAAGGGAAATCAGTAAATATCTCGAGATGAATGAAAACAAGAACACAATATATCGAACTTATGGGATGCAGTGAAGGCAGTGCTGAGAGGGAAATTTATAACCCTAAAGGCTGACATTAAAAAAGAAGAAAGAACTAAAATCAAAGACCTAACAGAATACCTGGAGGAGCTAGAAAAAGAACAGCAAACGAATCCCAAAGCAAGCAGAAGGAAAGAAATGAGAAAGATTAGAGCAGTAATAAATGAAATTGAGAATAAAAAGGCAAAAAAGAGAATTAACAAAACCAAAAGCTGGTTCTTTGAAAAGATCAATAAAATTGACAAACCCTTAGCTAGATTGACAAAAAGAAAAAGAAAGAAGACACAAATAAATAAATCACCCAGAATCAGATTGCTTCACAGAGAATTCTACCAATCATTCCAAGGAGAATTCATAACAATTATGCTCAAACTCTTCCAAAGAGTTGAAGAGGCAGGAACACTACCTAACTCATACTATAGGGCCAACATCACCCTAAAGCCAAGTGAGATGAAACTACTGCAAGAAAAGAAAATTACACCAATTTCTCTTATGAATGTAGATGCAAAAATCCTCAAAATACTTGCAAATAGAATCCAACAGCACATTAAAAGAATTATACACCATGATCAAGTGGGTTTTATTCCAGGTATGCAAAAACAGATCAACATAAGAAAATTAATTTATTTAATACATCACATCAACAAAACGAAGGGTAAATAAAACCACATAATCATCTCAATTGATGCAGAAAAAGTATTTGACAAAATTAAGCGTCCTTCCTTGATTGAAAAAAACACTTAGAAAAATAGTAATAGAAGGAAACTTCCTCAACATGATAAAGGGCATATATGAAGAGCCCACTGCTAACATAATATTCAATGGAAAAAGACTGAAGGCTTTCCCTCTAAGATCTGGAACAAGACAATCACTGCTATTCAACTTTGTCCTGGAATTTCTAGTCAGAGCAGATAGACAAGAAAACTAATTAAAGGCATACAAATTGGAAAGAAAGAAGTAAAACTTTCACTATTTGAAGAGGACATGATCCTATATAGAGAAAGTCTTTAAAAATCTACAACAAAGCTATAGCTAATAAATGAATTCAGCATAGTGGCGGGGTACAAGCCATAAAAATCAGTAGTGTTTCTATATACTACTAATGAGCAAACTGAGGAGGAAACCAAGAAAAATATTCCTTTTACAATAGCAACTAAAAGAATAAAATATCTAGGAATAAGTGTAACCAAGGATGTAAAGGACTTGTACACAGAAAACTAAAAAACATTTTTCATGAATTATAACAAATGTATGACACTAATACATGGTATTAATAATAGGGTGGTATATGGGAAAAATACATCTAATGTAAACTATGCACAATAGTTAATAGTACTATTTTGATAATCTTTCATCAATTATAGCACAGGTACCACACTAACGCAAAGTGCCAACAATAGGTTGGTATATGGGAACGCTATAACTTTCATGATTTTTCTGTAAATCTACAGACTTCTCTAATTAAATTTTTTTTTTAAAAATAGGACATATTTCACAGGCCAGTGTATTGGTGTATTAAATGAGGTAATCCATGTAACTTGCTTCACATAGGGTTTAGAACAAGGACTCTCAATAAATGCTGGCTACTACTGTTTAAAAATAGTACAACTATTAAAAACATTCTGTCATCAATTGTAAAAAATGTTCCACACCAATGCAAGGTGCTGGTGGTGGGGTGGTACATGGGAATTCTGTATTTCATGCGTGATTGTTCTGTATACTCACAATTTCTGTAATAAAAAATTTTTTGAAAGAATAGTTTAAACATACCAATTCACTCACTCTTTCAGTCATGCATTACTTCAACTAATGTGCACTAAGGCACTGATTGGTAAACACTCTCTTAGTGAATAATTAAGATTTCAGTTAAGAGAAAAAGTCATTTAAAATAGGGAATTACAAAAAATCCTACATAAATACTATATTCATTTTATTCTAACTTAAAACCCAAATGTACCTGTATTCACTAAGCTTGTATGATCTAGACTGTTCATTGAATATGTGCCTGCTCATAATCGTTCCAAGTAAATGTTCTTGCAGACACGTTCTTTCCACCTCTCTTCCCCTCATTGCATCCTCTATGATTTACCATTTCTCTTCCTTTAAAATGGAGTAAGGAATCTAAGACCCTTGCGAAGGAAGAAAACTTGAAAAAATAATAGCCTATGATACCAAGTGCATCTTTTATTAAACAAATACTTCCTCTGGACAGTTATAGTCTAAATATAATGCTAGGGACCAGGGACACAAAAATGAAAATACTTAATCCCTGTCCTCATGAAGTTTAGAGTTTAATGGAGAAACAGGTGTGTAAAAACAAATGATCAGGGGGCTCTGTATAAGATAACCCCTCTAATGGGAGTAAATTGGTCCAAGAAAGAGATGAAGAATGTAACCTGAAACAAGGACAATGGTGGTAGTTATAGAAGTAGGAAGTAGTTTGAGAGAACTTTAGGGCATAGAATCATTAGAATTTAATGGTTGTGGTAGATGCCATTGGGGTTTCTGCTAAGCTCATAATGTCTTCCTTATCAGACTTCCTCAGCCACAGGGCTGAGTCTCAGCAGCCTTGTTTTCAGCATGCCAGCCCATACTCTTGGCCAGAGTTGACTGGTTGAGGTTAGAATTTCTGTTCAGATTCTGTTGGATCTAACTGAAACTATGTGATTTTAGCTAGCCTGCGGTGGTCTCTTGATTGAAGAAAATATACATTTAGGAGATATGGGCAGGCCATTCTCTGCCTATAAAGTGACCTGAGAAGCAGAGAAAGCCAATCAGGCAGAGACAGAAGGATGAAGGGGTCATACAGAGAGAAGCAGAAATGAAAGATAGGAAGAAACTCCATTTAACTGTTCCTGTCCCCTGTTAATGTCCAGCTCCATTCTTGTCCTTGGATTCTATGATAATCACTTTATACATATGAGATATGCCCTTTATCCCTCATTCAGCTAACTTAAGTTTGTTTCTATTAATTGCAATCATTCTTACCTAATAAAGTGATTGATTGGAAGTAAGTGATAAAGAAGAGGGAGGAAATTTCTTGGACATATCAAGGAGGATGATGGAGCTTCCATGATAGGAAATATGGGAGGAGAAACTGAAGAAAGTTGGGGATGGATGAGATGATGAGCTCAGTTTTATAAAACGTATGGTTTGAGATGTTTGTAGCATATCCTAATGGGCATTACTAGCAGGCGGTTGGAACTTAGGAGGGGATGCATGAGATGCGATGAACATTTGAAAGACAGCAGCCTTTCAGGTGAAGTCGCTTGACCTAAGGGCAGCCAATTAATCAGTTATCCAGAGATCCATGTCCTATGTAATATTGTTCACAGCCTAGTGTAATAAAATGAGCTGAGCAGATCTGATTCCCTTTCTTAGGAATTTGAGATAGAACATTGGAGGAAAAAAGATCATTTAGCAGAGGTGGAAAAGTTATGCCTTGTGGCAGGAATAGAGCTGATGAAAGGGAAAAAAGCAAAGGCTGCTATAAGGACAGGAGAGAGAGAAGGAGAGACTTTGCAGCTGGTGAGAAGGAAAATGTTGAAAAGCAGCCAGTGCCCAGAGCAGCTTCAGCTTCTGACATAATTTCAGTTCCTGTTGCAGACCTTGTAAATCCTTTTAACAAACTACTCTGTTTCCTTGAATTAGTGTAAGTGGGTCTTTTCCTTTCAACAAAATGAGTTCCACTATTTTCAAGAGATATGAAACCATCTGCCATCTGTTATTTTCTAGGCTATACCACCTCTGGAGGGCAATTGAGTACAGTAGTCAGAAGAATGGGTTTAGAGAGGCCTGAATTTAATTCCTGATTCTGCTACTTATGCATTGTGTGAGCTTGGGCAATCTATGTAACTTCATTGTAAAGTGAATATATTTTATTTCTGCAACATGGCATAGTTTAAGGATTAAAATAAAAGAATGTGTAGAAAAAGCTAAGCTCAGTGTCTGGCATGTAGAAAGAGTTCAAAAGTTGCTAATTATTATTATATTATCAGTTTATAACTAGTGATGTTAGGTAGTCTTTGCTTATCTTAACTTTCTGTTTTCTTTTTTAGCTTCAACAGGTTACTTCGAGCAAGCAAATATATCATTAGTCTCTTCATACTTCCTATATTTGCAAATTATATATTTGCATGGTGTTTGAAAAGATGAAGGTTGAAAATCTTCAATCTCATATCCTGTTCTTATAAGTCACCTTGTCTTAGATTTTCTCTATAAACATATAGTCAAATAAAGGGTAAAGCTAATTTAAATAAAATGTATTTAAATGTCAAAACAATGAGGACTAATTTTAAAATATTTTCTATAAAGAAAATATGTAGTTATTCATTCACTTATTCACTACACAAGTATTTATCAAGGTTCTTCTAGGTACAAAGCATCGTTAGGTGCTAAAGGCAATGTAAACATTTATAAGACATTGTGATTACCTCAAGAAGCCACATTTGGAAAGGAGATAGACTGATTTGAATGATAGAATTTTAGAGCTAAAAGTTACAAAGATAATTACAAATCTCTCATTTACAAGTAGGGAAGCTGACACATAGTAGACTATTGGAACTGGAATCTGGTTTATCCAAATCCTGGCCCAGTTCTTTTTCCATTAGGTTATCCAGTATGATAAGGAATGAAGCAAATACTACAGTAAGCAAAGACCTATAATAAAGAGATAACAATTTCTAGCCAAACGGGAGAAGGATGTGGTATTTGAATTTATGACTAATGTAACAGTAGGTGGTGAGCCCTCCAGGCAGAGAGTGACATGTGAGCAGAAGCACAGATGGGTGGAAGTGAATGTGTGTGGTCCTGTGGCCTGGCAGAGATGATGTGTGGAGAGATGAGGTGGGAACTGACTCTAGACAAAAAGGAAGTCAAACCCTGAGCAGCTAGAGTGTGAGTCTAATGACTCTGGGCTTTACTGTTCAG
>JAQZBX010083057.1:0-13442 GCA_029593785.1 Cabassous unicinctus
CTAATTAATGGCATGGTGGTAACCCTGGTTTCTCAAGCATTGCAATTAAAGAGATTATCACCTGTGTTTGATTAGGAAGAGATATAGGTAGAAGGAATTTACTGGCTTACACAATCTCTCTAGGGTTTGACAGATATGGGGGCTTGGGTAATAATCATTATGGAGCCCATAGGTGGAGACTAATTGCATTCAAAATGCTAAACAAAGAAAATGACAAACTCAGGTCAGTCAACCATTAACTCAGGATGGTATAAATGCTAGAAGGCCTGGTTGGAAGTTTCTAAAGAGACTCTCATCTCCTTCAGCTTGAGGGCAGTCTCTCCTTGTGTAAGTTTCCTAGGTTAATCATGCAAATACCATGAAATAAGTTGGCTTAAACAAGGAGAATTTATTAGCTTACAGTTTTGAAGCTAAAAGTAAGTCTAAATTAAGGGGTCATCAAAGCAATGCTTTCTTCTTGAAGACTGACTGTCAGGATCTTTGGCTCCTCTTTGTCATATGGCAAGGCACATGGGCAGCATCTCCTGGTCTCTCCCTTCTCTTCCAGGTTCCATCAATGTCCAGCCTCTTGCTTCCTATGGCTTTCTCCCTGAATTTCATTTTCTTATAAAGAACTCCAATAACAGGATTGAGACCCATCTGATTGAGGTGGGATACACCTTAACTGAAGTAACCTCACTAAATGGTCCTGCTTATAATGGGTTCACACACACAGGAATGGATTAAATTTAAGAACATGATTTTTCTGGGTACATACAGCTACAAACCACCACACTCCTAAAAATCAGACCTCGAATCTGATTGTGAGTGTAGTTGAGATTCTGAATTTACAGTTTTAGCAAGATTTCTATGCTAAAATAAGGACCCTAATACCTAAGGTTTGGGACCCTAAGACCTGAGATTTGGACATTAGGGTTGAAGAACTTGAAAACTTTGAATCCCAGATGTCCCTGAACCTTCTGTGCCTGCAGAAGTGCACCCAACTTGCTAGAAAAAAGAAATCTCCTCTTTCCCAGGGATCATGCATAGATGTTACATAAGGTAGATGTTTCCCAAGATGATTTTTGCTCTTCTCAGGATCTGTGCCCTCCTGAGTTCATTGCTGCTAGACCAATAACTAAGCTCAATACTCATTTGGATATTTTTGATATGAAAGAATGGAATTATTCAACAACGGACCTGCAAGAATTGTCTAGTATGTATGAACAGGAATCAAGAGATCATTTGTGGAAATGAATTTTGAGAGTTTTAGATGGAGTGGAGGTGGCTTGGTAATGAGGAACTCTAAAATTGAATGGATAAGGGTGTACATATTGATAGGAATACTTTCTGGTGACTCAGAATTTATATCCTGGCAAGTACATCTGGAAGCATTCTTAACGTGCTGTAGTCTGGCTCCTTAAAACTTAGAAGAAATAATGGCTTATGGGAAAAGAAGTGGAAATGCTAGAAAAGCTTGCCAGAAGAGTCTCAGCAGAGTAGCGTGGAAGGGGTCAACAGTACTGTGGGCATGTTAGAAGACATTCTCTATGTAACGCCTATGTACCCCCTAGCCGACAGCGTTCCTCAGGAGGCTTTTTCACTAGCGTTATAAGAAGTATAACAGTAAAGGGCACCAGCAATGTGAAGAACCTCTTTAGTGAATGTTCTCTGTAGGGAAAGATTAGCAGTAAGGGATACTACATGGAACTGGGCTCCTTTCGATGGGAATAAGAGGGTTCCATAATATCACAGAGCAAGTGAAAGCCTTAGTCTTCAGAAGCAAGGTGGGCACAATTACCATAACAGCACGACCAGAAGAGCATTCAAAGGGTTTTGAGCCATGGAGGTCTCTGGTGGCCAAGAGATCATAGTATTCCTAGAAGCAAGATAGATGAGCAGCTAATGAGGATTTTGCTTAACCTATGTAACTGGAAAATAAAAGATTAAAAGTGACTGTCAACTCCTGCAAAGAAAAATCATGATCACTGTGGCAGTTTGATGTTATTTATGAATCCCAAAAAGAGATATTGATTATGGTCTGTTCCTCTGGGCATGATACCCTTTGACTGATTTAAATCCAAAACTTTACGTTTACTTGATTAAATCAAGATTAGGGCTTTGATTCATTAGGGTATGCAGGGTTGAGTCCTCACCTCCTTGGTGGGCTATATAAATGGACACTTGCATAGGAAGATACACAGAAGAAAGAGAGAGCTCCATAGACACGGCAGAGGAGAGAACTTGATCGTGGAGCCCCAGAGAGAGATGAGCCATTTGCCTTATAGTTGCAGGTGAAGAGAGCAGAGTCCTGAGCAGCTAAGAAGGCTCGTAAAGAAATGAGCCCTTGAGCCAACAGCTGAGATCAGAAGAAGCTGGGCCCATGGAGCCTTAAGAGAGAGAGGAAGGCTGAACCCTTGTAGACATAGTCCACTATCTTGCTTCAACACGGGGCAACAGACTTTGGCGAGAAAAGTAACCTTGAGATAGACTCTCTAGAGCCTTGTAACTGTAAAGCTTTTACCTCAAATAAATACCCTTTATAAAAGCCAACAGACTTCTGGTACATTGCATCAGCACTCCTTTGGCTGACTAACACAATCACTCACTCAGTTCCAGACCTGAGCACTTCTTAACCCAGAGTTCACAGAATGACGGGGAGGAAGTACTGTGAAACACCATAGCAAGTATTAATAGTAGAAATTCCTTCCATACTTTCCCAAAGGTACTGAGGAGCAAGTTGCTATATGGTGTGTTGTCTTAACACAGGCTCAGGCACACCAGAGACTTTCAGAAAATTACTGCTTTTTTGTTTGCACAGCACGAAAGATCCCACCATGACTGGTCCTCCAGGGGTCAACTGCTCAGGTCAGGGGCAG
The DNA here is from genome assembly GCA_029593785.1 of Cabassous unicinctus. NCBI lineage: Eukaryota > Metazoa > Chordata > Mammalia > Cingulata > Chlamyphoridae > Cabassous > Cabassous unicinctus. Next base: position 2,859 of record JAQZBX010083057.1, read on the forward strand.
TGGACAGTGGCTCCACATACTCTTCCTCACATCAAAGATTAGGGACACTTACGCTGCTTGAGTATTGTGGTTTTGTTTTTTTTCACACTCCAGGGGGAGGTGGCCCTGTCAGTGAGCAAAAAGCTAACCTTTGTGCCCCAGCAGACAGCCAGGGCTGGTTGAGAGTGAATGTCTCCCCTAAGCTGTTTGTGGCCTTTTGCAATATGGAAACATACTGAACACCTGCACACAAACAAGGCAAAGAAGAAAAGGAGGGGGTGTGGGCAAGGTCTGGGAGATGGGCGCTGGGTATGTCCATAACTTCAACAGCAGGTACCTACAGCCATTTCCCAGAATAGCAATATCCTGTGGAATGGGAGTATTAAGATATTTTGAGAGCTATTGGATAGAGTGTCTGAGCTGACACCAATATCAGAGGGCCCAAAACACAGAAAACTCCAAAAGGCCTCCCTTTCAGAGTACAGGTGAGAAGAAGCCTGGTGGTAAAGGCATCCTACTGAAGTCCTTCACACAGTCAGTCCAATAGTCTGAAAAACTACTCTGTGATCTATTTTAGTATCTCTGAGTGCATCGCCAGGATTCATAAACTTAGCAGCTGACATAACCTTCAAATTGGTCCCCTGACCTGTGGAATAAAAACAATTATGGTTGCAAAGGCCAAGAAGAAGCCTCTAAAACTATCTCCCTCCACAGCCAAGATATTCAACCGAACGCATTACCGTATCCTGTGTGAAATGGCAGTTTGAGTGCCTCCACCCCTTAAAGATTAAAGTTACCAGTCGGGCCCCTGCAAAAAGCAGATGGATCATCGTGGACAAAGGTGCAGTACTAGATCCCAAACAAAATTCAAGTCTCAATCTCTCCTGCTGTGCCAAATGAGCATCTTCTCTAGCGCAGATCAGACTAGCTTCTAGCCCTTGGTAGGATGCAATTGCACTGCTGAATGTACTCTTTTCAATACCCATCAAGAAGAGGCATCAGAAAATTTCCGTTCACTAGCAGAGGACTGCATACATTCACAGTCTTTGTTCTGTCTACCCTTCTCTCTGTCACAGTCCAATCCAACAGAATCTTCACTAAACTCCAGTTACTCACAGTGATAATGATTGATGACATATACTTTATTGACATTCCCAGTCTTATTTTCCCACTTGCCCAACAGTGTTTCCCAGGATCTTCTCGTAAGTAATGACTTGAGCCCAAATCCTTGTTTCAGGGTCTTTTTCTGGGAGAATTCAGATTAAAACCACTTGGTTAAAAAAAAACAAAACACACTTGGTATGGTATGTTGGAAGAACAAATTAAATACAGATACTATTTCCTATGGAGATAGTGAAAGAGGTCCAGAAAGGGCAGTTGAAGAGGACGCAACATTTAACATTTAATAAAGGGAAGCTTTGCCCTGCCTTGTGATGATGACCCGCTATGAACTAATGTATTTATATAAACCTGAGGTCCAGGAAAAAGGAAAAGAAATAAAACATAACATACATACATACCAGGTACAGTGAAATCTAAGTTAAAAAATAAAAATATAACCATCAATTCTACCTGAAAAAAATAGAAGAGAAGAGGAAAATAGGAGTTATTTCTGGTATGAAGCCATCTTTAGTTGTCTACCCAGGGAAGAAGGGGGTGAAGATATCCCTGAAAGAGGCACCTGGTGACCAAATGCACAAAAAGGCATCTTGGTCTCACAGACCCTCTTTAATACATCCCTCCATCCATTATTGCCTCTCTGTTTGTCAATGCAAGAAGATATTCTGCATTCATTTTGACTTTTCCAAAGCTCAATTATTTTTTCCTTTTCATTCTTAAAACTGACATGGTTGAACCATCTGGTGCTATTTACCTACCAGGACTTTTATAACCACAGAGAATATATTTGTTTTCCCAATAATTTCTCTGTCTCTAATAGACCTTTCATAGAAGACATTTAACATGAATTGCCTTCTCATCTGAAAAACGTTTCCTGCTAATCAAAAGCCTTTTTAATCTACATTTGTAGGTTGTCTCTTACCATCCTCACCATCTAGAACCTTATCCACCACTAAAATAAATTCGGTTGATAGATGGCCAACAACACCTTTCCTTTACCACAATTCTATCTCATGCATGGAATCTCCAAGCCACATAATTATTCCCTATTCCTACTGCTTTATTTGATGGACCATTTCATGCATCATATCTTTTTAAACTAAATCACATCTTTTAAGTCATTCCAAGTTTTCCTAGTAGTTCCTGATTCTCATCTCCCTATAACTCGAGTTTCTGCAAATATTTTTTCCAATCTTTCATTCATGCATTCAACAAGTACTTGTTGAACAACCAGTTTGAGGCAGGCACTATTCCTAGCCCTGGGTTTAGAAGAGCAAATAAGACAAACACTGTTTTACTATTTAAGAGCATACAATCTTGTTGAGAAGATAAGAATTAAACAAATAAACATGCAGGTAAATCTATAATAATAATCTTAGTAAGTGCTCTGAAGACCAGAGAGCAGTGACAAAAAGGAAATCCTTGGGTAGCTAGAAGAGGTTTCCTATGGAAGTGATTAGCAAGCTGAGCTCTGAAGGATGTACAGTGTGGGAGCATTTATGATGAAAGGATGGGAAATAAGAAACAAAGTCTCAGAGGAGGAAAAGGCTTGGCACATGTGAGAAGAAAGACGAAGGTGATGGAATATGGTGAGAGAGCACAAAGGTGGAGAGATGAGGTTGGATCAGGAAGAGCCTCTAAGGCCCCATTTCATGCAAAGGGGGAACATTGGAAGGTTTTAAACAGCAGATTGACATAATCTAATCTATATTTTTATAAGATTACTCTGGCCACCGTGTGAAGAATAATTTAGAGTGGCACCTACATGAAGGCAGAAAGGCTCAGGCAATATTCCAGACAAGAGACAGTGAAGATTGCTTGGACTAGGCTGGTAACAAATGGAGATTTTTCAAAAGCAGGAATGTTGATATATCTTAGAGAGGTAGTAGAAACAGTAGGAATTGATGATGGAATGAATGGGGGGGGCATTGAGAGGGAAATATCAAAAATCAATCCTAGGGTTCTGAATTAAGCAGCTGTGTGACTACTGGTTCCCTTTCCTGAAATGAGAAAGATTCAGGCTAATTGATCACTCTGCCTACAGAAGCTGCGTTGCATCTCTTTTGCTCTCTCTCTCATCCCCCATGGTCCAATATTCCTAACACCTTTATAGATGATAAGGAAAAGAGGAAACCAATCCCAAATTCCTCTCTACTCTTTTTTCCATTACTTCTTCTACATTCTCATTTCCTCTTTTCCTCCAGCCTGTCCCAAAGTACAAACTTTCTCTCCTTTCCATTGCCCAGAGTTCCTGTTGATTAGGCGTCCAACAGCCTTCAAGTGAAGCCATGGGGAGAACATTTACCTAGACTCAGTTACCATAGCCAGACCTCCACAGCTTTCTACTCCTTCTGCAAGTACAGCATAACAATTCTTTCCCCACCAGATTTTTTGTGGCTTCAGTCCACTTCCTCTATTTTGTCCTTCCCCTTTTCTTCTTTATCTTTCTTCTGCTTTAATTACTATGACATCTCCTGCACCTGACTCTATTTGAATAAAGGGGAAGCTGATTCACACAAGATAATTTTACCAGGATCACAACAGTTATTATTATCCTCACTTTACACAGAGGAAAATAAGACATTAGCAGATCTGTAGAAAGTTAGTGGGAATGCTGAATATCTAACAGGCTTTTTAATTAAAAATGTACATAACTCTCACCAATAGGACAAAAAGATTTGCTTGGAAGGTGTGAAATTTAACTAATCAACTGCATTTTTAATCAAATTAATTGTAAAGGATATTAGAATATAGACATAGCTTATGAATTTGGATAAAACCTCTACTCATACTTATTTAAATGAAGAGAGCTAATTTTTCTTTAGAAATGGCAAATGGTTAAGCCAATGTATCATTAATTTAAAATCAAATATTAGTTCAATATTACACAAAACTGATCATCGCTGTCATCAATCTAATACAAGAGCAGCCTGCCTTAGCAAACCTCCATTCTGTGTAATTTACAGGAATATATTCAGAGACATTGATGAGAAACTGCATAATAGAGAATATTATTCCATCACTAAGTGAAACCACATGAGCATAGAACCACTCAATAATCTTAAACAAATAATACTTAGCATTTCATATCCACTAAGTAGAAAAAGTGACTCCTTTTCCTAATGAGAGGACTGTTCCCTGTATCAACTTTAGAAAAACAGAAGTGAAAGATTTATCCAAAGCAATGCACTTCTGAGAACAAGGGATAGTTCCCTTTTGTGGTATCCACCCTTTCCAAGAATTCATCTTAATGTAATAACTATCGTAATCATTAATACGCGTTCTTATAAGCATAATTTCATTACTAGTTTTCATTTTCAATATTGTTTCACTATAATCCAAAATCACGTCTGGGGCTTTCTTATTATTTTTCTCAACTGGAGTGAGCAGATCCAGATCTATTGCCTGTTCTTTCCTTTTCTCTACTCAAATCCTAACCCACTTTGAGACCCATTTTGTCCATCAAATCTTCCCTGATCCACGTTCACTCACAGGCCACCTTCACTAATAAATTCCTACAGGCGTTACCATCTGTATTTCACAGCCTTAGTATTTGTCCTTTTATTACTTCCTGTGCTTTCTTGTGTCTTTCTCTTATCTCTCCAGAGATTCTAGACTAAAGGCTAGAGACCATGTCTCAAGACCATACCACAGTTTAAAGCATGTAGTTGATTTTCAAACAAAAGTATAGGTCGTGATATGAATCTCTTCTTTATCGTTTATGAATCACAATATTTATTCTTCTGCCACTTTTAATAAATTTTAACAAGGGACATGGTGTTCAAAACGAAGAAGCTGAGGGGCAGACAGGCATAGTATCAAGTATAATTATAAAAAGGGGGAGGGAAGATTCTAAATTATCAGAATGATTATATATAATACTTGCATTTGATCTACACCGTGCAGACAAAATATCTAATTAAATGATTGTACTTTTCACTTCTACACTAGACTTACAGACAGTATTTGTACAGTGGTATAGTTTACTTATTCTGAAACTTATATTTTGGATTCTTCTGGTCAAATTAGATGTAAAAGTTTTAATTTCTTAAATAGTAACGTTTAGGCATTATGCTTGTTAGGATACTTTTGCCACCGTGTAATAAAATGCCTGGGAAAATGTGACTTAATTGATTCGGACTCATAATTATTTCAAAACAAGATGTTGAGAGGCAAGGCAGTGCCAGGGTGGGTTAACTCAGTATTTTCAATAGTTAATATTCTGGATCAGTTTCTCTGAGATTTTCTGGGCTTTGGGCTTATGATCATAAAATGGCTAACATAGCTCCAAACATCGCATCCTCAAACAATATTTCCAAAGCAGGAAAGGAGGCCAAGATATCTCGAATGATCCTCTTTTACAAGGAGGAAAATCTTTCCCAGCAGACTTCTCTCATGTACCATTGGCCAGAGTCGGGTTTTGTGCCCATTCCTAAAACAAAGCTAATACAGGGAAGCATAGGTAACACAATTGGCGTAGACTAATCACAGCTCCATCCCTAAATCTGGGGGAGGGGCAATTATCTTCAGGCATATTACTACCCCCTCCCCATATTTGAGCAAAACCAAGTTTAACAGAAAAAAGAGTCGTTTGGGGAGACTGATTTTGAATATGCAGCCAACAATAGCTGCAACAGATGCCTTTAATTCAGTAGAAATATCTATTACCTTTTCTCTAATCCACTTACAACGGAAACATGCTAGGTGCCAAAAACCTCCAATCATCAACAACTGAAAAGGGACTAGGGAAGAGACAGTTCTGCTATCATGAAGTAGAAACCTAGCTTTTGGCAAAAGAGTCCTAAAACTCATTAGTTTAGGCACTGTTTATTTATTTGAAATACGCCTTAAAACACTCCTCAAAATGAGAAGCTGAACTTTCTCCTCTCCTAGTTGAGGATTCACAAGGAGAAAATAACATCTGACTCCCGAAGAAGCCTGCAAATAATTTAACTTTGCAGAGTAGATTAGAATTTTAAAGGAATTTATGAACGCTTGAGGACTAAAGGAGTTCCTATGTAAGTTTTCACAAAGAATTTATATAGTTATCTATTTCAGTACAGATTTCATAGTAATAGCAAGAACTGCTCATCATTCAACTGTATTTCAACCATCATGATTTCAAGTTCACTTTATTATAAATCCTTCTTTCTTAATTCAAACAATGAAATTTGAAATTTCCATGATAATTTAAATTATGTATAGCTCTTGGAGAATAACAGTTCTCATTGTTGTCCCTTCAAACTAAACACAAGAGCCTACGACTTTTGCTTCCTGGTGCTTGGAATTACTGTAAAAACTTTGTGGCTAAATCTATTAAGAATGGGATCAAAGTGAACCAAGTTACAAAACTATCCTAGATCATTTACAGGACCTTTTCCAATGAGAGAGCTCTTTAACCACTACTGATGCTCTCTGAGAACATCTATGTTCTATAAAAAAAGAAAGTTTCTGTTCTGAGTTTCTCTACCACTGTTACATCACACTAATTTAGAATCCAAGCCTGCTTAACTCACCACTGTAATCCCAATGTATAATTCCAAAGTTTCGTAAGAATTCAATCAATCTTAGAAAGAATGAATTTAATGTATCTTCAATATTGAGCCACTCAGAAATGACTTCAAAAGGGCACTCAGTAATCTATTCACCAAATATTATTTCACATTACCAAAGGCCAAGTACTGGGCATACAAGGGTAAGTAAGATAGCTGTAGTACTTTCATGCCTTCCTGGATCTTCACCTTTGGGAGCATTTGGGGGTAATGTAGAGTCTCAAATTCATTGTTTAAGCCCCTAAGACCACACAGAGCTAACTTCCTAACTTTTATACTTCCTGAAACTTTGACTAAGCAAGACAATTATTTTTCGGTGACCTCTAACTCAACTTCAATCTATGATTTGAAACTTCCTGGAGAGTGTTCCAGATAAATATTTCTCATAATAGCAGAGGTGATTATCTACCAAATTAGGAAGTTGTCTTGTGCAGTCAATTTACACAAAATTGCCACTTGCTTTCAGGAACTGAACATATGATGTTAGCATAATCTAAAAAATCACTTACCAACCCAGACAACAAGGCTGAGATTGAAAAAACCAATGCTAGTCTCTTTACATATATTAAGATCCTATTATAATATTTCAAGTACTCACTCATAAAAGAGTTTCATTTTTTTTAAAATCACTCCAAAAAAATCTTGGATATGAGTTATGAAAGCTTATGTTTATCCAGTGACAAGTATGCAATCTTGTAATCTTGAGCAAGCTCACTTTTAACATTTTTAAAGGAGGTTTCTATGTAAAAAATTCCTAAATAAAAACTCAAGACACCATGTTCTTTTCACCGCCTGGCTTTTTTGTTTGCTTGTTTGTTTTTCATTCATGCTCTCTCACTCTCCTTCACCTACCAACTTTTAGCCCTTTTGTAACATTGCACCTGGGCCCTGTGATGGTTTGGAGCTATATGGACTAAAGAAAAATCGTATACTTGAAGCTAGTCCATTCTTGTGTGTGTAAACCTATCGTGGGTAGGACTTTTTAATTCAGTTTCTTCAGTAGGGTGTGGCCCGGCTTGGGTCTTAATCCTCTTAATAGAGTCCTTTATAAGAGAATGAAATTCAGGCAAAAAGAGAGAGAAATCCAGGGAAGCAAGAAGTTGAAGCAATGACACCCAGAAGAGAAGGGAGAGACTGACAGATGCCATCATGTGCCTTGCCACGTGACAGAGGAGTCCAGGATCACCAGCAGCCAGGCTGTGGAAAGAAAGCATCACCTGATGATGACTCAATTTGGAAATTTTTCTCAGCCTTGGAACTGTAAGCCTGTGAGCTAATAAATCCCCTTTTGTAAAAGCCAAACCATTTCTGGTATATTGCCTTCAGCAGCGGAACAGACTAAAACATGCATCATGTCCTTTTGCTCTTTTTTCTTTTCCTCCCATCATCAAGGGTTGGGTCCCATTACTCTGTGTTTCCTGGTACTGCATTCATCTGTCTCCTTAATTTCTCTTCTGTTGACCTTATATGTTGAATTGTGGTTATCATTTTGCATGTCTCTCTGCTATAATGTGAATTTTGTGAAAGTAAGAAACAAATACTCATCTTTATATTTATGCTGTAGGGACAGTTCCTAAAACAGAGAAGTCAATAAGAAAATATGCTTCCATAGGAATAAATAATATATGTGGGAATTTCAAAGAATATCAAGTAGTATTCACAAGGTATTTTGCTTAAACAGGTACATTGTGCATGAACATACACACATGCACACACACACATCCAATCCAGTTACAAGCATATGATAATTTTGGGTACCAATTTTAAAACCCTTTCATGAAATTAAAGTGAAATTACATGATAGATTTGTTTGTGTACTTTAATATCCTTATGAGCAAAATTAAAAGTTATCAATCTCTTTCACTCCCCCAAATGTTGAAAATTTTGCTGGTTTATGAAATTCCAAAGTCAATAAACCCACTATTCTGGAGGAGTCTAGAGAGAACATCCACGGTTCTGCTTTCCATGCTTAGTTATTTATGAGCCTCATTCCAAAGGCACATATTAAGTTTGTGCTATGTGCTAGACACTGTTCAAGATGCTCATTAAAAACCAGTGGGAATGAACATATAAATAAATACCCAGCTCTACTGGATGATTAAGTGCAGAGGGTGAGGTGGGGTAGAAAACAAACATAAACAACGTCAAATGGTGATAAGGGCTATAGAAAAGAATAAAGGAGGTAATGGTGATGGGTGGGTGATTTACACAGGGAGTTCAGAAAGCCTTTCTGATAACACTTAAGGAAGTATCTTTTAAAAGTTATAATACTCTCTAACATGCCTACAGACATGCTTAAAATTGGGGACTAGGTAAGAAATCAGATATGATCTTAAATGGTCCAGTTAAAGTAAGTGCCAGTATAACTCAAAGTAAAATTAAAGACCACCAATTTTAGTGAATTTGGACTAGTATATGAAAATACTTCAACTTAGCAAATACACTAACTTGGCTACCTAAGAAAACCAATGCAATTTAACAAGCACTATACCTCAAACCAACCTCACTGATCCATATTTTTAGGGAAATCACAGACACCTGTTAAGTAGCCATTGCCCAGCCCTCACCTACCCGCACCTCCTTCTCTGGGGATATTGCCAACCTGGGCTAAGCAGCCATCCTCCAGCCTTCTGTCCCCACCTCCTTTTCTATCGTGTGCCATTCCACAACCTGCGGGAGATGGTAAGTCTTAATGAAAAGGCCCAGCCAGAACCTAAACCTGGAAGCTAGGAACAAGCAGCCCCAGAGGCTCATCAGAAGAGGAATTCTCCTTCTGCCACGGTGATCGGAAACCACACTCAAACAGTATAGAGAGAGGCAGAGTGGGGCGTGTGGAGCTGCCATGAACCGACCCTGTCCCGGTACAGTTTCCAACCACCCCAGATCTGCCGTGATGGGACTTCTTCCCCTGCTCTTTTGGAATCTGTGCTGTGTGACAAGATTTGCCCTTTCTGGACTCTAAATTCTGTACAAGAAAGGTATCATTTGCTGAAATTTCTGTTATGCCCTGAACCTATTTTTCAATGCACCATTGTAGCAACTCGTTCCACACACGTCAGTCCTTCACCTGTGGGACAGACTAACACTGACGAGTTGAAGGGACAGATAGGGGCTTTTTCTCCTCAGAAAACACAGAACTTTCTCATCTTGTTCCTGATTGCCACTTAGATATACATCCCTCCTTCAAAGAGAAAACAGAGCTGACCAGCATATTTTAAGCATACTGTGGAGGTATATTTTGGAAAAAATAGAAATGTACTGTAGCAGTTTGATATTGTTTATGAATTCCAAAAATAGTTATTGGATTTTGTGAACTAGTCTGGCCCTCTGGGCATATTAGATTGGATTGGATTCAGGGGTTTCACTTTTACTTGATTAAATAATGATTAAGGCCTTGACTGGGCCACGTCAGTGGGTCGGGTCTCTGCCCTCTTGATGGGCGAGAGCTCACAGAGAAAACTGCATGGCAGAGGAGTTAGTTGGAGTATGGAGCTGGAGCCCCAAGAAGTAAACACACAGAGAAGCAGATACATGAGGAAAGAGAGAAGGCTCCATTAGACATGGCAGAGGCCCCGGGAAGAGAGATGAGCTATTCACCTGATAGTTGACAGCTGGCCTTTTTGGATAGAGCAGAGCAGCTGAGCCTAGAGAGAAACGAGCCCTGGGAGACAGACGAGGCTTATCCCAGCCTACAGATGATATTGGAAGAAGCTGGGACCATGGAGCCTTAAGAGGAAGAGGAAGCCTGAACCCTTGAAGATGTTGGCAGCCATCTTGCTTCAGCACATGGCAACAGACTTTGGTGAGGGAAGTAACTTACACTTTATGGCCTTGTGACTGTACGCTTCTAGCCCAAATAAAACCCTTTATAAAAGCCAACAGAGTTCTGGTATTTTGCATCAGCACACTTTGGCTGACTAATACATGTACCATC
>JAQZBX010083058.1:0-13444 GCA_029593785.1 Cabassous unicinctus
TCTTCAAGTTTTACCCTTATTGTCACATGCATCAGGACTTCATTCCTTTCATAGGCTGAATAATTTTACATTATATATAATTATTCGTAAGTTGATGGACAATTGGGTTGTTTCCATCCTTTGGCAAATATGAATAATGACACAATGTTCATTGATGTGCAAATATCTGTTCGAGCCCCTGTTTTTGATTATTTTTTATATATACCTAGCTGAATTGCTGTGTCATAAGGTAATTGTATAGTTAGATTTCTGAGGAACTGCCAAACCTTCTTCTACAGTCGCTGCACCATTTTCATTCCCACCAGCAATGAATGAGTGTCCCAATTTCTCCTCATCCTTTCCAACACTTGCAGTATTCTGTGATTTTTTTTAATATTAGCAATTCTATTGGGTGTGAAATGTTATCTCATTATGCTTTTGATTTACATTTCCCTAAAATCTAGAGAGGATGAGTATTTTTCATGTACATTTTAGCCATTTGTATATCTTCTTTGGAGAGATGTGTATTCAAGACTTTTATCCATTTTAAATGAGTTCCTTTTCTTTTTATTGTTGAGTTTTAGAATTTCTTTATAATAGTCTGGATATTAAACTCTTATTGGATATGTGGTTGCCAAATATTTTCTCCCATTAATTAGGTTGTCTTTTTTACTTTTGTGATAAAGTCCTTATGTTCAAAAGGTTTTAATTTTGATGATGTCCGATTTAATTTTTTTTTTCTTTTTTGTTTGTGCTTTCAGTATAAAGTCTGCAATAATAGTTGGAGACTTCAGTACACAACTCTCAGTATTGTATAAATCATCTGGGCAGAGGATAAATAAAGGAACAAGAACTTGAATAATATGATAAATGAACTAGGACTAACATATCTATTGAGCATTGCGCTCAAAGACAACAGGATATACATTCTTCTCAAGTGATCATGGATCCTTTTCCAAGATAGACCACATACTAGATCACAAGACAAGACTCAATAAAAATAGAAAGATTGAAATGATTCAAAACATTTTTCTGATCATAAAAGAATGAAGTTGGAAATCAATAATGGATGGGAAAAAGGAAATTCATAAAAATATGGAGATTAAGCAACACATTCTTATATAATCAGTAGGTCAAAAAGAAATTGCAAGAGAAATCAGCAAATATCTTTTTTAAAAGATTTCTTTTCTTTATTTATTCCCCCCACCTTGTTGTTTTTGCACTCACTGTCTGCTATCTGTGTCCATTCACTGTGTGCTCTCTGTGTCTGCTTCTCTTCTCTTCTCTTCTTCTCTTTAGGAGGTAATGGGAACTGATCCTGGGGATCTCTGGTGTGGGAGAGAGGCACTCAACTGCTTGAGACACCTCAGCTCCCTGATTTGTTGTGTATCATTGTCTCTCTTTCTTGTCTTTTGTTGTGTCAGTTCTCTGCATGGGCCAGCACTCCAAGTAAGCCAGCTCTCCGTGGGGGTCAGCTCTTTGCATGGGCCAGCTTGCCTTTACCAGAAGGCTCCAGGGAACAAATGCAGGACCTCCCATATGGTAGACAGGAGCCCAATTGCTTGAGCCACATGGCTTCCCTCAGCAAATACCATAAGATGAATGAAAAAGAGGACTCAATATATCAAGACCTATGGGAAACCAAAAAGGCAGTGCTGAGAGAGAACTTTATAGCCCTCAGTGCTTACATTAAAAAAGAAGAAAGGCTAAAATTGAAAATTTAACTGCCCACCTGGAGGAACTAGTAAAAAATCAGCAAACTAATCCCAAGCCAAGTTGAAGAAAAGAAAGATTAAGATCAGAAAAGAAATAAATGAAATTGAGACAAAAAACAATAGAAAGGATTAACAAAACCTAAAGTTGTTCTTGGAGAAGATCAAGAAAATTGACAAACACTTAGCTAGACTGACAAAGAAAAAAGAGAGAAGACACAAATAAATAAAATAAGAAATGATAGGGGGGACATTACCAGTAACCCCATAGCAATAAGAGAGATCATAAGAGGATAGTATGAACAACTTTATGCTAAAAAATTAGACAATGTAGAGGAGATGGACAAATACCTAGAAACACAGGAACCAATTATAATAACCCTAGAAGAAATAGAAAGACTTAACAAAGCTATGACAAATGAAGAGATTGAAACAGTCATCCCAAACTTGAAAAGCCTGGGACCAGAAGGCTTTCAAAAATGACTGAACACCAGGATTGCTCAAGCTCTACCAAAAATTTAAACTGGAAAAAATGTTACCAAACTCATTCTATAAAGCCAACATCATCAAAATAACAAATCAGTTAAATATGCTACAAAAAGATAAGAAAATTACAGACCAATATCACTAATGAGAATTGATGGAAAAATCCTCAAGAAACCACTTGCAAACTGAGTCCAAAAGCATATTAAAAGAATTATACACCCACCAATACAATACCCAATGAACCCATGCACCTATTTATATGATTTAGAGACATGTCCCAGGTGAACACTTACCCATGCATCTCCCATTACTGATACCCTGCACCAGTGATTCTCCTCTGCTATTGTTGAGACCCTTCAGTGAACTAAAACCTCTCCAAAAATGAAGCCAAACAAATAACCAAATAAAATTAACATGAAAATGAAATCATAATTTTAAAAAATAGCCAATAAAATCCAAAAAAATAAAAATTGAAATAATAAAAAAGTTAATAAAATTTTTGGATATTGTGTCTTTCATCACTAAGAGCTATTGTCTTGTATGTACAGAGACATTTTCTTTCATATATTCTCCAGTGTCTTCTTTTTCTTCATTTTATCATCAAAGAAGTTTTAGGTTTCAGAAAATTCACAGTAAATATAGAGGATTCACATATACCAACTGCCTTCACTCTTTCCCCTTCCCCTATTAATAACACTTTACATGCAGATTTTACCTTTTAAAAAAATTGATGTACAAATATTGAAGCCTTGCTACTATCCATGGTCAATGATTTCCATTACAGTTTACATTTTGGATCATACATTTTATAGGTTCTGGCAAATTTTTTATTGGCCTGTATTAATTATTCTAAGATCATACTGAACAGTTCTAATGCCCTAAAAATTCTTTATGTTCCACTTATTTTATTCTTCCTTCTCCCTCTTCTTAGAATCTATGGTGTAGCAGTTTGGCAGTTTAATATAGTTATGAATTCCAAAAATAGATATTGTATTATGCTTGTAAAGTGGTCTGTTAATCTGGGCATGATTAAGTTATGATTAGGGCATTGACTGGGCCACGTCAGTAGGGCATTGTGCCCCAACCTTTGGTGTATGGGGAAACAAATATAAAAGGCATGGCAAAGAACAGAGATGGAGCAGTTATGATGTTGGAGTCTTGAGCTGGAGCCCCAGGAAGTAAGAGAACTTCATCATGAAGAAGGAAAGAAGGCCCCCAGAAAAGACATGAGCCATTCACCTGAGAGTCTACAGCTGGCCTTAGAGAAGAAACAGAGGAGTTGAGCCCGGAAAGAAATGGAGCCCTGGGAAGAGAGGAACCCAAGAAGCCTGAACCTTGGCAAACACCCACAGCAGTTTTGCTCCAACATGTGGCAATGGACTTTGGTGAGGGAGGAAACTTATGCTTTATGGCCTGGTGACTGTGGACTTCTACCCCAAATAAATACCCTTTATAAAGACCAACCAATTTCTGGTATTTTGCATCAGCACCCCTTTGGCTGACTAATACATATGGTAACCACTAAGTTTTGATTTTTGAAGAATAAGATTCGTACTTACTTGCAATAATCTTAGTGGGTAGAGATCCACAAAATAACTGAAATAATATGGAATTACCATTCTGGGGAGTTCTGCTATACTCTCTAATAAGACAATCAGAATCTCCCAAGTGCAAAGGCAGTGCCAGTGAAGGAAGACAGACCATAAGGCTAGGCCTTTGATAGTGATGATTGTACTTATGATCCTTTTCTTATGAAATTGAAACTTAGTCTAGTGATATATACTGCCTAAGGGTTACCGCTGAAAGCCTCCGTGTTGCTCAAATGTGTCCTCTTTCTAAGCCAAACTCAGCATATAAACATACTACCTTCCTCCCACCATGGGACATGACTGTCAGGGATGAGCCTCCCTAGCACCAAGTGATTATTACCAAGTGCCAACTAGCAATTCATATGGAAAAAGAGCTAACAAAAAGAGGGATATGGTAAATACAAATGAGTTTTTATGGTTAAGAGATTTCAAAGTGAGTCGGGAGTTCATTCCAAAGATTACAATTGTGCAAATCTCAGCAGGATATCAATGACTGCCGCAGTAAACAGTGCCTCAAATAACGGAGCTCCTGAAGGCTCTAGATACATCCAGAAACTATAAGCAGGGGAGACAGCTCAGGAAATTGGCACCCTATCGGTGAGCCATACTTTAGAATTTATGCTCCCTAGTGTCACAGATTTAGACTCATTTATAAGTTCTCTACACATGGTTCTTCTGTCCCCTTTAATTGAATCCATATTTTACACTATTCTTGATAAATATATGTCCCAGAGACTTGAATCTTTGGTCCATCCATGGGCCATTTGAGCCCTGAATTTCAGCATAGTCGCAACATTTACTGTCCAATCATTGGACTCATCTAGGACAACTAAGTAGATGATAACGGACAATAACAATCCCAAGTGCAAGAGAGTGTCTGCAACTGTAAGCAAGGTGGCTCCATCCATATACCCCATGGGATCTATGCCCCCTCTCAATCAGAAACAGAGAGGGCATTCCCATCCTCAATTCCTCAAGATTGGTGAATGAACAATGGAATAAACTATACTTACTATTACTCTTCTATAGATTTATTATATTCTAGCAATGGAAGAACTCTGTCATTGATGTGAAGGCAGTGGCCACTGGAGGTTCTGAGGGATGGGAGAGGGAAGAATAGGTGCAATATGGGGGTAGTTTTGGGGACATTAGATTTGTCCTGCATGACATTGCAGTGACAGATACAGGCCATTGTATATTTTGTCATAACTTGCAAAATTGTGCAGGAAAAAGTGTAAACTATGATATAAGCTGTATAAGCTGTAGTCCATAGTTAGTAGCAATGCTTCAATATGCGTTCATCAATTGTAACAAATGTACCACACTAATGAAAGATGTTATTGATTTGGAAAAGTATGGGAGGGGGAGGGTGGTGCATATGGGAATCCCTTATATTTTTGATATAACATTTATGTAATCTAAAGCATCTTTAAAAACAAAATAATAATTATTAAAATTGTTTATTTAAAAGTAAATTTATTAGCCAAATGCAAAATCTTAGGAAACAAGAAACTCTGAGCTTCATTCCAGATGTTATTAAATGCCTTGGACAAGATGATCACACTGTTGTAATTCTCATAGTCTTCATCTGTTATATCAGAATAGTGAAACCAATATCACAGAGTAATTGAAAGAATTAAGTAAAATAATGAATATAAAATGTTTGACATTGTGCATATTACTATTAGTGAATATTTCATACAACTTTCCACTAGAGGTGACCAGATATAGGGATAGGAACAGCACAAAGAGGAGGGGCTGCACTTCTGTATCTTCTGAGAGACCAAGGAGAGGAAACTCTAAAACAAGTGTTTGGTTTTCTCATTCCATGTAACTGATGAAACTCTGCAAAATAGACCAGAGCAATGAGAATTTATACACAAGTAGCTTTCATGAAATTAACATAAATGTTCTGTATTGAATACACTTTAATTACTTATGTCTTATTTAATATATATAGATGCAGTGTCCTTTATCTGAAAATACCAGGGAAACCAAATGCCCCTGCTTCTCCTTCAAGCTGTTTCTGACTAGCAATCCTTGTCCACAATTGTAATATTTTCCCAAAGCAATAGTTTCCACAAAAAATTCTCTTAGACTTTATTTTACTCAACAAATATTTTGAGCAGTCATTTTATACCATGTGATGAAAAATTAGGGTATTGGATATTGGTGATGGTAGCACAATATTTTGAGTTTAATTAATATTACCAAACTGTACACTTGAAAAATGGATAGAATGAGAAATTTTGAGTTCTATGCAAGCTGCTAAAATAATAAAAGATAAATTTAAAAGAATAAATAAATGGATTTATTCTGTCATTATGGGTTTGAAGACTCAATACTGGTAAGAGGGGTTTCTTCCTAAAATGATCTATATATTCACCTCAATCTCATTCTAAATAACAGCAAGTTATTTTGTAGATATTGACAAAACTGTTCTAAAGTTTCTATGGAATTGTAAAAGACCTAGAAATCCTAAACAATACTGAAGAAGAACAAAGTTGCAGAACCCATAAAACATAATTTCAATATTTGCTATAGAAAAGCCCCCTCTCATCCTGAAGCAAGGCAGGCATCAACATCCCCTAATCCTCAAGTTTGAGGAATGTAAAAATCTAAGGGCAGAATGAAAATATAAACCAAAGTAGACTTATTATTGTAGTAACTGAAGAACTTGTAACATTGATATAACAGTAAGGGTTACCAGAGATTCTGAGGGGAGGGAGATGGAAGAATAGGTGGAATAGAGGGAATTTTCAGGGAATAATATTGTAATAATGGATATAGGCCATTATACATTTTGTTAAAAACTATAAATTGTACGGTGCAAAGTGTAACCATAATGTAAACTATAGACCATGTTTATTAACAATGCTTCATATTTGTTCATCAATTATAACAAGTGTACCACACACATGTAAAATATTATTAATAAGGAAAAATGTGAGATGGGGAAGGGATGGAATACATGGGAATTCCCTGTATTTTCATAGTAACTTTTCTGTAATCTAAAACTTCTATAAAAATAAAGTTAAAAAATTTTTTTTAAAAGCTTCAATGTGATATCCTTTCACACCTATCAGAATGGCTACTGTTAAAAAAAGAAAAACAGAAGACTACAAATGTTGGAAAGGATAAGGAGAAATAGGAACACATATTCACTGTTGGTCGGTATGTAGAATGTTGCAGCCACTGTGGAAGACAGTTTGGCAGCTCCTCAAGAAGCTAAATATAGAACTGCCATGTGACCCAGTAATCTCACTACTAGGTATGTTGTCAGAAGAACTGAAAACAGGGATATGAACAAATATTTGCACACTAATGTTCATAGCAGCATTATTCACAATTGCTAAAGATGGAAACAACCCAAGTGTCTATCAATGGATGACTGGATAAACAAAATGTGGTACATACTTACAATGGAATATTTTTCAGCTGTAACAATAACTGAAGTCCTGATACATGTAAAAACATGGATGAACCTTGAGAACATCAAGTTGAGTGAAATAATGTCAGATACAAAATGACAAATATTGTATGATCCCACTAATATAAACTAAATAAAGTGAAAAATTCATGAAGTCAACATGTGGAATATAGGTTACCAAGATGATAGAAAGACCATAAAGAAGGGGTGCTAATATTTAATTTGTGCAAAATTTGTAATAAGGTTGCTTGTAAATGTTTGGAAATGGATGGAGGGGTTGGAAGCACATCATTATGTGTGTAATTAACAGTGCTGATATGTAGGAGTGACTGTGGTTGAAAGGGAAATTTTGGGGTCATATATGTCACTAGAAGGAAAGCTGGAGGATGACCAACAAATTGGTATAGCATAGTGAATTCTGTTGTGGACAGTGATTGTGATTTGCTAAAACTCATTGACCTTGAAAACACGAAGAGTGAACCTTAGTGTATGCAAATAAAATTCTTTTACAATGTTACTGGAATCCCTGGATTGAATGTAAAATGTTCAGAAACAAACTAACCATATCCCAAATGTATGACATGTCCTTTCTGAAGGGGATGGGGTGAAGGTGCTGAAAGAAGTAATATTGGATATGAGTGAAGTCTATAAAATGAAATCAATGCACAGTGTGCATAAATACTGTACTTTAGTTGATAAAGTTGCATCCCATCAAGGGATGGATTAACAACTCTTTTATTTCTATACATGTACACTGGAATCAGGCAATTAAGTAAATGAATGACAAACGAGAGGAAAATTTTACTTAATGTGGACTGGGAGATTACAGATAAGCAACAGGAGGAAGTTAGAATGTTCTATGTAGCAATGGTATAGAGCTAGACAAACCAATATGGACTCTTGATAGATTAATATAGACATAGAGAAATTTGCATGAAGAAACAAATATATAGATATGTGTATATATACAGGCTAGTGTATATATATATATTTCCTCACTCTGTCAGCAGAGAAGGTCCAGATATCCAAGAAGCAAGGAGAACAGCTGGTTCCCAGACACTGGATTTTAACATCATTCCCCAATACAAGGCTCCTTGGAGAAAAGGCTGATAGTAGGACTGGGGAAAGAAATATACAAGAAAAGCCTGAAGTATCTCGTAACAGAAAGTTTAAGTAGGTGCTAAAATAAAGCCCTAATAATGAGGTATATTAAAGAGACACAGGACAGAGCTGAAAGAGCTCCCATGGGAAACATTAGAAAAAATTGAACAAAATGAATAAAGTAGTATTACATCTCAACCCAAAGTATCACTTAAATGCCATTAATTCATCATGATATAAATTATTGACTAAATAAATAAAAACAGGCAAATCTCCCATGCAGAAGAATTCCAATAATTTATGCTGATATTGCTCTTTCAAGGCAGTGGAGAAAAGTCCCAGTCCTGGATGTATACTTCACATAGTGACTTCTTTTCAAAGGTGATATATGGAAAGGCAGAAAAATGAGGGACTTTATACTGGGGAAACATCAAAACACGTTGATCAAGGTCAACATCAATGAAGATAAGGCAAGCTGATAGTATGCCTCCTGGATATTATGTGACAAAAATACCACTTTATCTGTGGAGTCTTTACAAAATAAAATTATTAGTGAAATGCAAAAGCCCAGGAAAAATGAACTCTGAGCTTCATTCTAGATGGGATTACATGCCTTGGATAAGATTATCACATTGCTGTAAGTCTCACGTTCTTCATCCATTAAATGACAAATGTGAAACCAGTTTCATGAAATCATTGAAAGAATTAATTAAAATAATGAACATAAAATGTCTGGAAATGTGCCTAGTATTAATAGTGAATATTGTCTACATTATGATTCAAGCCTACACTGACTCACTCTCCACACCTCCTTCCCTGCATTCACTGCTATTTTCATCCCTCATCAACTCTACCAGGTTTTGACAACAGCAAGTCACATTGACCCAGAGTGAGCTTTCCTCAGGACAAGCATTTTCAGGAACCTCACCTTCTATAAATCCTTCACTGACTGTTCAATAACTTCCCACATAAATATCCATCTTGTGGACAAAACACAAGTCTCTCTGGTATCTGGCTGCTGCCAACCTGGCCAGGCTCATGTTCCACCCTCCATGTAGTGCATCTCATTGTTCATCAGATATTAAGAACAATTTTTAAAACTTCACTATATTTTACAATTTTATTGTTACCACAATTGTGTCCCTATTGTCTCTTCTTGGTGTGCTTCTACCCAATTCTCCTGCTGGAATTATTCCAATTTCTCCTTCACAGTTTTTCAGCTCCCTTGTGAAGCCTTCAATAAGCTCCAAATGATGAGTCTAAACTTTTGGATCCACTTCACAAGGATTTCAGAGCCAACTCAGGACACTGCATGTTCTCATTCTACATCTCCTGCCCTTTTTGATGTAATCTTTTTGAAATGAGGAACAACGTCTTAATCATTTCTTTATTGCTTGAATAATATTTAGAGCCTAATATGAAATATTTGATGAATAAATGATTGTTGAATGATTAAAAGAAAAATGGATGAAAGTGAATAAAGATACTTCCAATAATTGCA
Organism: Cabassous unicinctus; assembly: GCA_029593785.1. NCBI lineage: Eukaryota > Metazoa > Chordata > Mammalia > Cingulata > Chlamyphoridae > Cabassous > Cabassous unicinctus. The sequence goes on from JAQZBX010083058.1 coordinate 9,799, forward strand.
GAGATAGAAGAATGAGTAAAAGAAGGAAAAGTGCTCCTAAGAGTGGGAAGTCTTCTTAGGAAGATTGAGAGTTAACAACAGAGCAGGCAAATGCGAGAAAGAAGATGATTTAGTGTATCTGTTATCTACCTCCAATCAGGATATTTACATAGGCAGGATGACGTATTTTTAAACTATCTCTATGTGTGTACCCTCTTGATGGATGTAAAGTTTTGACAAATAAAAGTGGGCCCTGGAGCCATAACAATTCCCTCAGCACCTGTGAAGATTCTGTGAGTCACCCAGAAACTATCCTATAAGGTTCTAGGTTCACCAATGCAGATTCTTCCTTCAATGATGGAAGAAGTTGGGAATTTCTGCTCTCAGGAATGGCAGGGAGATGGAACCACTCATCAGAACTCTAGAAGACAAAATAGTGTTTTCTTTTCATGAGAAATTAGTAACATAGAATTGAGAGAGTGTAGAAGAAGCATTTAGAGTTTCCTTGCCTTTAACTATCTCTCATCCTTCCTTCATCTTTCTGCCTTCTACTTTGTGTTATGGCTCTTATATACCATGTTTTTTCATATGCCCACAACTTAAGGGTGTCAATTTCTATTCTATCTATTTTGTTTTTTTCTTTTTTTTTTACTAATATTAACTTTTCCTTTCAGCCCTTCTTTCTAGCCTTCTAAATCATTATATATATAAACCTCTATTTGGTTTCCCAGTCCATTGTAGGTACTCCACTTTTTTCCCTATTACTCTACACTGCTTACATGAGTTAAATATTCATTTCATTAAGTCATATTTGGCCCCTCTTCTAACTTTTATCAATATTACTATTATCCTTCTTCCTTTCTCACATCTTTTGATTCCTCTGGCACTAATCTTTTGCCTTCAAGGGAACATAGAAAAAAGCAAGGAAATAAAATAAGAAGAAAAAGTGTCAAAGAGAAAAGTTATCACACAAATAACTTTTAAAGTTAACAGATAACAGATAAAGGTATTCTTTCTACCTTTAAACAACCAGCTAAATAAAACTCTAGAACAGAGAGTGCAGTTAATCATCTGAATAAACCCATTAAGATAAAATGACGACTAGAGGGCAACAAAAAATTACAAACCACACAGAGAAACAGGAAAACATGGACCAGTCCAATGAAGAAACTAAAAACCAGGAGGAGATGCAGAATATTGAATAACTAATCTAAGTTTACCAAACAAATATCATAGAACAACTAAAAGAAGTCAAGGAAGAGATTAAGGATATAAAGAAGACACTGAGAGAACAAACTGAAGAAATTGCAAACATACGCAAAAAGATAACAGATAATGATGGTTACCAATGGCACAATCCAAGAAATCAAAAAGACGCTGGATTCACATAACAGCAGATTTGAACAGGCAGAAGAAAGAATTATTGATGTGGAAGACAATTCATCTGAAGTCAAACAGATAGTAGAATAGATAGACAAAAAGATAGAAAAAAATCCAGCAGGGACTCAGGGATTTAACTGACAAGACAAAAGGCACAAACATATGCATTATGGGCATCTCAGAAAGAAAAGAGAAGGGAAAGGGAACAGAAGGAGTGTTGAAGGAAATAATGGCTGAAAACTTCCCAACCCTACTGAGAAAGATGGACGTGCTGATCCAGGAAGCACAGTGCACCCCAAACAGTATAAATCCCAATAGGCCAACTCCAATACATATACTTGTCAAAATGTCCAATGCTCAAGATAAAGAGAAAATACTCAAGGCAGCAAGAGAAAAGGAACCATCACATACAAGGGAAGCACAATAAGATTAAGTGCTGATTTCTCATCTGAAACCATGGAGGCAAGAAGACAGTGGTATGACATAGTCAAAGAACTAAGAGAAAAAAACTTCCAGCTATGAATACTCTATCCAGCAAAAATGGCATTCTAAAATGATGGAGAGTTCAAAATATTCACAGATAAACAGAAATTAAAAGCATATGTCAATAAGAAACATGCACTTCAAGAAATAGTAAAGGTAGCTCTACAAGTTGAAAAGAAAAAACAAGGGAGAGAGAGTTGGAGGAGAGTTTAAAAACAATTAAAAAGACAATAACAGAAATAAAACAACATATTATATACATTAACCGAAAGAAAATATGGCTGAAGTAAGAAATTCTTTGTGAGTAATAACACTGAATGTTATTGGATTAAATTCCCCAATGAAGAGACACAGATTGGCAGAATGGATAAGGAAATATGATCCATCTATATGCTGTCTACAAGAAACCCACCTTCAAACCAGGGATTCAAGGAGGCTGAAAGTGAATGGCTGGAAAACAATTTTACAAGCTAACAATAGCCAAAAAAGGGCAGGAGTAGCTATCCTAATATCAGACAAAATAGACTTTAAATGCAAAACTATATTAAGAGACAAAGATGTACACTATATATTAGTAAAAGGCGTAATCTCTCAAGAAGAGAGAAAAATCATAAACATTTATGCACCTAAACAGGTTGCCTCAAAATACATGAGGCAAATTCTGGAAAACCTAAGTGGAGAAATAAATGCCTCTACAATTATAGCGGGGGAATTTAATTCACCATTATCAGCATTAGACATAACATCTAGGCAGAGAATCAATAAAGAAACAAAGGCTCTTAACAATACATTAGAGGACCTGGACTTAATAGACATATACAGAACACTACACCCAAATACAGCAGGATTTACATTCTTCTCGAGTGCACATGGATCATACTCCAAGATAGACCACATGCTAGGCCACAGAACAACTCTCAATGAATTCAGAAATATTGAGATTATGCAAACTAATTTCTTTAACCACAATGTAATGAAATGGGAAATCATTAAGGGCCAGAGAAACAGGTTAGGCACAAGGATATGGAAGTTAAACAACACACTCTCAGACAAACAGTGGATCAAGGAGGAAATCCAAAAGAAATCAGTAACTACCTTTAAACTAATGAAAACAACAACACAACATATCAAAACCTATGGGATGCAGCGAAAGCAGTCCTGAGAGGGAAGTTCATAGCCATAAATACATATATTAAGAAGAAAGAGCTAAAATTGGAGATCTAACTGCACACTTGGAGGAACTGGAAAAACAACAACAAACTAAACCAAAGGGAGTAGAAAGAAGGAAATAACAAAGATTAGAGCAGAACTAAATGAAATAGAGAATAAGAAAGCACTAGAAACAATAAACAAAACCAACAGCTGGTTCTTTGAGAATATCAATAAAATTGACAAACCCTTAGACAGACTAACAAAAAAAGAGACAACAGATTCAAATACACAAAATAAGGAATGAGCAAGGGATATCACTACTGACCCCACAGAAATAAAAAGTATCATAAGAGGACACTTTGAAAATTATATGCCTACAGGAATGACAATTTAGAGGAAATGTACAAGTTTCTAGAAACTCACAAACAGCCTACATTGATGAAAGAAGAGATTGATGACCTGAACAGTCCAATTACAAGCAAAGAGATTGACTCAGTCATCAAAAACCTCCCAACTAAGAAGAGCCCAGGACCAGATGGCTTCACAGCTGAATTCCACCAAACATTCTGGAAATAGCTAACACCAATTCTGCTTAAGATTTGCAAAAAATAGAAGTAGAAATAATATTGCCTAACTCATTCTACAATGCCAA
>JAQZBX010083059.1:0-13442 GCA_029593785.1 Cabassous unicinctus
CACAAACAGGTAGCGTTCTCACGCACCAAGCTGAGAACCTAGTGAAGAACTCCCTACTTTTGTTTTCAGCTTTGTAGTATAAAAAGTAGCTTCAATCTAAATAAACTTGCCTGCATTCCTCATGGAGTGAGGTCCCCTGATCCCAATCTTTCTTTGGATCGTTCCCGGCACCGTCAAACTCCACGTTGATTTACAACACATAGCAATTCAGCCCATCTTTATTTTGAAAATTCTATATATGTGTGTGCATGCACACATGCATGCACATCATTTTTGGAATCTCTCCTTGGTAGACTTTCTTCTTTCTTCATATATGCCTCCTTTTGTTACAAAAAGGTGACCTCATATTTCTGTGCTAACCAATATAGTTATTTAAGTTCAAATTCTGTTTATTCTAAAAGATCTATTTCTTCTGGTACAAGCTCTTTCTTCCAGATTCATTTCTTCTTCTCCATTGTTACCTCTTTGAACGTTCTGAATTCCTTACTTGGTGTTTATCATAATAGTTAAAATTAATTATCACTCTGTGGCTACAGTTTGCACTAGTGTGGGAATAAAAATTATCACAGAGCTTGAATTTCTTGTTTTCCTCTCCTTTCTTCTTCCTCCATCCATTCTCTCTCCCTCCCTCTCTGTCTCCCCTTCTTTCTTTCTTTCCTTCCCATAGGATGCAGAAATTCCTTAATATTCTGGATATCAGTTCTATGTTTATTTGAATCCTTCCTTTTATTTTTTATTTTAAAAATTTTTTTGTTTCAATATATTTTAATTTTTTATAATTACATTTTCACTTTTAAAGAAACTTTAGATTACATAAATGTTACATAAAAAAATATAAGGGATTCCCAAATATCCATCTCACCCCCCACACTTTTCCACATTAACAAAATCCTTCATTAGTGTGGTATATTTGCTATAATTGATGAACATATATTGAAGCTTTGCTACTAACCATGGACTACTCTACATTATGGTTTACACTTTTTCCTGCACAGTTTTGTAAGTTATGACAAAATATACAATGGCCTGTATCCATCACTGCAATGTCATGCAGGATAACTCCAATGTCCCGAAAATGCCCCCTTATTACAACTAGGCTTTATATCAATGATAAGAGTTCTTTCATTGCTATAATAATAATAATAATAATAATAATAAGTCTATAGTAAAATAATAATGACTATGTTCAAGTGTTCATGGGACATTGTCTTGGGGGTTGGAGATCCACACAGTAACTGAAAGAATATTGAATTCCCATCCTGGAAAGTTCTTCTACATTCTCTAATAGGCCAGCAAGAATCCCCTGAGTGCAAGGCCAATGTCTAGTGAAGGAAGACAGACCATTATGCCAGGCCCTTGACATTGATGATTGTAATTGTGAACCTTTTTTTATGAAATTTAAACTTAGCCTAGTATTATATACTGGCTGAGAGTTAACCCCTGAAAGCCTCTTTGTTGCTCAAATGTGGCTTCTCTCTAAGCAAAACTCAGCATATAAGCACACTACCTTCCTCTTGGTGTGAGGCATGACTCCTGGGGATGAGCTTCCCTGGCACTGAGGGAATATATCCAATCACCAACTATCAATGCATCTGGAAAAAGATCTTGATCAAAAGGGGGAAATGGTAAATACAAATGAGTTGTTATGGCTAAGAGATTTCAAAGTGAGTTGGGAGGTCATGCAAGTCTCAGTAGGATCTCATTAACTGCCATAGTAAACAGTACGTCAAACAGTGGGCTCCTGAGGGCTCTAGAGACATCTAGACACTATAAATAGGGCAGACAAGCTCAGGAATTTGGAACCAGTCAGTGGGCCTTACTTTGGAATTTATGCTCCCCAGTGTAACAGAATTAAACTCATTTATGTGTTCTCTACACATGGCTCTTCTGCCCCTTTTACTAGAACCCATAATTAGCACTATACTTGATAAATATATGCCCCAGAGACTTAAATCTTTGGTCTGTCCATGTGCTAGTTGAGCCCTGAATTTCAGCAGAGTTGCAACATCTACTTGCCAGTTCATTGGACTCACTCAGGACATCTAACAAGGAGATTGTGATGGAAAATGCCCATCCCAAGGAACAAAGATTATCTATAACTGCAAGCAAGATAGCTCCATCAATCTGCCCCATGGGATCTAAGCCCCCTCTCAATTAGAAGTAGAGTGGGCATCATCATCCCCAAATCTTCAAGACTGGGGAATGAACAATGGACCAACATTGCTTTTATATTCTCCCATTTTGAGGCTGGGTTTTAATTCTGTTTTTGGCAAATTCTGCCATCAATATTTACTTTTAAAATAGTTCAATTTACCATCAATTTCTTTCTTGCTTATTTTTTAGAATGTGTATATAAAATTTCTTTCTCCTGGGTCATACAGATATATAGGTTACATTTTCATCAATATTTTTTAAAGTTTTTCTTCCATTTGCCTGGGTCTGGATTTTTTTTTATATGTAGTGTGATGCATGGGTTTATTTTCCCATAAATATAGGTGACCCAGAATCATTTATCCAACAGTCCAGCATTTCCCAATTGACCTGTTAGACCAGATGTTTGCTTTGAATTTTGTCTGAGAAAAACTCAATATTGAGTATTCAATTGGAATGAAATTAAATTTATAAATAAATGTTTGCCAATTTATGACTTTATTTTATGATATTGAGTATACACAACTATGAATATTCTATATAATGTCCTTTGTATTTTTCAATATCCATTGTAGGTATCTTTCTATTTTTACTTTTGAATTTGTTCCCAAGCAACATGTGTGTTGCTTTTTGAATGTAATACTCAAATTTAATTTTCTAACTTTATGTTAGATTTTAAATTTTATTTATTTTTATTGGTCTTGTAAATAAAAAGTTGCTAAGGTCTCTGATTTTGGATTCTCTTTGATTGTATTAGAATATTATTTACAAATAGCAGTCTTATTTTTTTTCAATTCAAATTTTGTATATGTTTCAACTGTTTTTTAAAAAAATATCTTATTGTGGTGTCAAAGACAACAATAAAATGATGAATATAAAAGTGAATAATGTGACTATATCATCAGTATAATAGTTTAGATTCCTAAGTTTAATAGTAGGTTCCTATTGTTAGGTTAACAAAGATCCCTTCTAGCTTTACTCTTAAATTTTTTTTCTTAAATTGATTAAATCAATTGAATACTTTTCCTGAATCTATTAAGTTGTACACATGTAACTTCTTTAATTAAAAAATAGTTATTGTAATGCTGAATGAGATAAAGTCACATGATAATATGGATTTTAGCTATTTCTGAATTAACCTTGTTAAATTTTAATTTTGATTTATTTGTTCAAAGCCAATCATATTTATTTTCTCCTTTGCAGTCCTTGTCCAGTTTGTGTATCAGGTTAATAACATTATAAAATTTGACGAGTAGCTTTCCTTCCATTTCAATTCCTTGGAACATTTTGTATCTGATGGGTGCTATAGATATTTATTCGTTGAAATGCTAAGATAGCTCTGCTGTAAAATCAATGTTAGGCCAGCTGCTGTTAGAACCATAAAATTTTAATGATCAGTTTTATTTTTGGTGTTGATATATTTATTTTGGTTATGTTATATTTTTTTATGTTTGTTTTCCATACTTCATATTTTCCTGGACATTCTTTTACTAATTTAAGTTTCATATTTATTGAACAAATGCTAAGTTGTTTTAAAAGTCTATTGTTGGGGAGTGGATGTAGCTCAGTGGTTGAGCACCTGCTTCACATGTATGAGGTTCTAGGTTCAATCTCCAGTAATTCCTTTAAAAAAAAGTCTATTGTTATTCCAGTAATAGAAGAACTTGTAACATTGATACAGGGTTACCAAATATTTTCTCCCATTGAGTAGGTTTTCTTTTCACTTTCGTGACAAAGTCCTTTGAAGCACAAAAGTTTTGAATTTTGAGGCGGTCCCATTTATCTATTTTTTTCTTTCATTACTTGTGCTTTGGGTATAAAGTCTAAGCAATGGTTTCTTAACACAAGATCCAGAAGATGCTTCCCAACATTTTATTCTAGGAGTTTTATTGTCCTGGTTCTTATATTTAGTTTTTTTTTATTCCTTTTGAGTTCATTTTTGTATATGGTGTGACATAGGGGTCTTATTTCATTCTTTTGCATATGGGTATTCAATTACCCACAACATTTGCTGAAGAGATTATTCTTTCCCAATTGAGTGGACTCAGAAGTTTTGTCAAATATCAATTGGCCATAGATGTGAGGGTCTATTTCTGAACTCTCAATTCTATTCCATTGGTCAGTATACATGTCTTCGTGCTGTTTTGACCATTGAAACTTTCTAATATGCTTTAAAGCCAGGATATGTGAATGTGTTCTTCTTTTTCAAGAAGTTTTAGTCTACTTGGGGCCCCTCACCCTTCCAAATAAATTTGATAATTGGCTTTTCCACTTCTGTAAGTAAGGATGTTGGAATTTTGATTGGGCTTTCATTAAATCTGTAAATTTTGGGGGGTAGAATTGACATCATTACTATATTTAGTCTTCCAATACATAAACATGGAATGTCCACCCATTTCATTAGTCTTCTTTGATTTCTTTTAACATTGTTTTTAGTGTTATATGAACAAGTCCATCCTTGGTTAAATTTATTCCTAGCTATTTGAGTCTTTTAGTTGCTATTGTAAGTGGAATTTTTTTCTTGATATCATCCTCAGACTGCTCATAACTAGTGTATTGAAACACTGCTGATTTTTGAGTGTTGATCCTATACTACACCACTTTGCTGAATTTGTTTATTAGCTCTGATAACTTTGTTGTAGATTTCTCAGGATTTTCTATATATAGAATCATGTCATCTGAAAATAGTGAAAGTTTTACTTTTTCCTTGCCAATTTGTATACCTTTTATTTCTTTTTCTTGCCTAACTGCTCTGGATACAACTTCCAGTAAAATTTTGAATAACAGTTGTGACAGTGGGCATCCTCGTCTTCTTCCAGATATTAGAAGGATAGTTTTTGATCTTTCAACATTGAGTATGATGTTAGCTGTAGATTTTTCACATATGTTCTATTTTTATTTTTGTAAGTGTTTTTTATCAAGAAATGATGCTGGATTTTGTCGAATGCCTTTTCTCTATCAATGGAGAGGATCATATAATTTCCCCCTTTATTTTGTTAATCTGATATATTACATTAATTGTCTTATGTTGAACCACCTTTGCATAACTGGGATAAAACTCATTTGAACATGGAGTACAAATCTTTTATTGTGCTGTTGGATTCAATTTGCAAGTACTTTGTTGAGGATTTTTGCATCTATATTCATAAGAAAAGTTGGTCTGTAATTTTCTTTTCTTGCAGTTTTTTTATCTGGCTTCGGTGTTAGGGGGGATGTTGGCATCATAAAATGCGTTAGGTAGTGTTCCCTCCTGTTAAAATGTTTGGAAGAATTTGAGCAGGATTGGTATTAATTCTTCTTGGAATGTTTGGTAGACTCCACCTGTGCAGCCATTTATTTGGTCCTGGACATGCATTTGTTGGGAGGTTTTTAATAACTAATCCAGTCTCTTTATTTTGATTGATCTGTCCTGGAGTCATTGTATGTTTTTTGTGTGTTTCTAGGAACTTGTCTCTTTCATTTAGTTTGTCCAATTTGTTGGCATTCAGTTGTTTATAGTATCCACTTATGATCCTTTATATTTCTGCTGGTCAGTAGGAATGTTCCCCTTCTCATTTCTAAGTTTATTTGCGTTTTCTCTCTTTTTTTCTATGTCAGTCCAGCTAAGAGCTTGCCAATTTTATTTATCTTTTCAAAGAACTAGCTTTTGGTTTTGATAATTCTATTTTTTATTCTTAATTTCTTTTATTTCTGCTCTAAATTTTGTTATTTGTTTCCTTCTGCTTTTTGAGGGATTGTTTTTCTGTTCTTTCTAGTTCCTCCAGGTGTGCAGTTAGATCTTTGATTTTAGTTCTTTCTTCTTTTTAATGTGTGTGATTAGGGTTATAAATTTCCATCTTAGCACTGCTTTCATTGCAGCCCATAAGTTTTGACATGTGTTTCTCATTTTCATCAATCTCAAGATATTTATTGATTTCCCTTGCAATTTCTCCTTGATTTTTTAAGAGTGTGTCATTTAACTTCTATATGTGCATTTTCTAGTTCTCCACCTAGTATTGATTTCCAGTTTCATTCCATTATGGTCAGATAAGATGCTCTGTATAATTTCAATCTTTTAAAATTTATTGAGAATTTTTTTGTGATGGAAGATGTGATCTATTATGGAGAATGATCCCTGTACATTTGAGAAAAAGGTATATCCTGCTATTTGGGGGTGCAATGTTCTGTGTATATCTGTTAGGTCTAGTTCATTTATCATATTATTCAAGTTATTTATTGATTGATTGATCTTTTTTCTAGATGTTCTATCTATTGATGAGAGTGGTGTTTTGAAGTATCAAAATATTATCGTAGAGGTGTCTGTTTATCCCTTCAGGTTTGCCAATATTTGCCTCATGCAATTAGGTGCAAAAATATTTATGGTTATTATTTCCTCTTGATGGAAAAAGAATTTTATTAATACATAGTGTTCTACTTTGTCTCTTATAACAGCTTTTGACTTAAAGTCTATTTTGTGTGATATTATTGTAACTACCCCAGCTAGTTTTGCTTACTAATGGCATGGGATATCTTTTTCCAACCTTTCATGTTCAACCTCTTTATGTCTTTAGATCTAAGGTGAAACTCTTGTAAACAACATAGTGTTGGATCATCCTTTTTTATCCATTCTAAAAATTTGTCTTTTGATTCTTTTGATTGAGTTTAATCCATTATCATCCAGTGTTATTATTGAAAAGGCAGTACTTACATCAGCCATTTTGTCCTTTGCTTTTTATACATTTCTTTTTTTATCTCTCTCTCTCTTGCTTTACTGCCCTCTGTTTCTGTATAGCATATCTTTTGCGGTGTATTGGACTGATCACTTTCTCATTTCTTTTTCTGTATATTTTAAAAATACTTTCTTTGTGGTTATCATTGTGTTTATATTGCACAAACTACATACATAACCCACTAATTTGAAAAGATACCAACTTAGCTTCAATAGTGTACATATTTTCTGAATTTTCATTTCTTTACACTACTCCAAGTCACTTTCCTGTCTTTTCCTTTCACCTTGCAGTACTCCCTTCGATAATTCTTGTAAGGCAGGGCTTTTGTTGATAAACTCCTCAGTTTCTGTTGATCTTTGAATATTTTAAACTCTTCCTCATTTTTGAAGGAGAGTTTTGCTGGAAAAATTTTTGGACTGACAATTTTTCTCTTTCACTACCTTCAATCTATCATACCAATGCCACTTCACCTTCATGGTTAATGATGAGAAATTGGCACTTAGTCTTATTGAGAATCCTTTGAATGTGACAAATTGCTTTTCTCTTTCTGCTTTCAGAATTCTGTCTTTATTTTTGACATTTGACATTTTGATTAGTATGTGTCTCAGATTATGCCTAGGATTTATTGTTTGCAGTTTACTGTGCTTCTAGGACACATATATTAAGGTCTTTCATAAGAGTTGGAAAATTTTAGTTATTATTTCTTCAAATATTCTTACTGCTTCTTTTCCCTTCTCCTCTCCTTTTGGAACATCCCTGACTCATTAGTTTGTGCACTTCATGCTGTCACTCAAATCCTTGAGACACTGTAAATTCTTTCTTTCTTTTCTCTATCTGTTGTTCTGAATGTATGAATTCAATTGTCCTGTCTTCTAGTTCACTCATTTCTTTCTTCTGCCCTTTGAAATCTGCTGTGGTATAATTCTAATGTTTTTTTCTTTTTAAGATTTATTTTATTTATTTACTTATTTCTCCCCACCCCCTCATGGTGTACATTTGCTGTGTGCTGTGTTTTTAGGAGGCACTGGGAACTGAACCTGGGACCTCCGATGTGGGAGGGAGGCGCCTAATTGATTGAGCCAACTCTTTTCCCTGCTTTGTTGTGTCTCTATTATGTTTTTTCTTCTTGTGTCTCTTGTTGCATCATCTTGTTGTGTCAGCTTGCCATGCTTGCCCATCGTGCCAGCTGTCTTTCTTCTTTAGGAGGCACTGGGAACCAAACCACAACCTCCCATGTGTTAGGCAGGGTCTGAGTTGCCTGAGACACATCTGTTTCCCTCTAATGTATTTTTGAATCTCTACTATTGAGCTTTTCAGCCCCATAATTTCTTTTATGTTACTTTTTATACTTCAAGTTCTTTGTGTTCCCACATTGTCCTTTAAATATCCTTTATGCACATTTTCCTTTATATCATTGAATTGATTTAGGAGATTTGTTTGAACTTCTTTGATTAGTTGTTCCAAATTCTGTATCTCCTCTGAAGTTTTAATTTGTTCCCCTGACTGAGCCCTATCTCCCTGTTTCTTTGTATTGCTTGTAATTTTTTGTAATTTTTTGCTGATGTCTAGGCATCTGATTATCTAACTCTAATTCTAAAGGTCAGTTTCTCCCTCTTGTCTAGGGTTTTATTGTTGATTGGCTTGGTATTAAGGTTCCTCTTTGATGCTTGTTCAATTTATTCTAGACCTTTACAATAGCCCATTTTTAACTGATTAGATTTTCTCAGCTCTTCTTAATCTGATTCTTAGTTTGAATATATGGTACACTTATTAAGATTGCACTTTTTCTGGAATTATTTTGCTTCCAGGAGAAAACTGTTTTTCCTCTGTTTCTTCTCTGGGACTCTTAATCTGTTCTGTTTGTTTTTGTGCAGAATTTTCTCACCGACTCCTATGATTTGTTTTAATTCTCTCCCACACTTAGTGCTTCGTTTTTCTTATTCTTCTGTTCTGGGACTCTCCTGTCCTACACAGTAAAGTTAAATTGACCCCATAATTTTCTCTGTATGGGTTTTCTCCTTTTGGTTTCTTCCCCATTAGGGTATCCTGTCCCAAGGAGTCAAATGGGGTAAATCCAGAAAGGTTGTCACTCCAGAAAAGTCCATTTTGTGTTTAGGTGGTCCAGTCAAGAGAAAATTGATTGAGTGCAGCACTTTCTGGTCGCAGTTTTACCATGATCTCCCTCTTTTCTTTTTTCCTCCTGGGAGCTCTTTTGTATAGCACTCAACAGTAGCTTGTGTTTCCTCTGGGTCTCTGTTGACTTGGGTCTCTGTGCCTGTGTATAAGTGGGGTTTTAATCACTGCTGTTGTTGTTGGAATATGGGAAAGATCCAGACCCTTACCTCTGAGCAACAAATGAGCTACAAGGGACTTGATTGAGGGGGTAAGATTGGACTGGTAGTTCCTGGATGGAAGTTTCTTATCTGATATTTTCCTTCTTCTTTGATTTAGCATTTGTGGAGTCCTTCTTAAGTCTCTGCCATCTTCCAAAGTTCTAAGCTAGTGAGATTTGTCCTTTTATTCACTGAGGAGCTTTTTTCAAGGGATGGCCATGTCATCATGCTGATGTCACCCCTATGACCATAAACTCTTAACATGCAGTGTTTTTTTTTTTTTTAAGAAATTTAACCTTATAAAAAAATACACAATAAAGAACATTTCTCTCCTGATTTTCAATGATATAATTTTGTATCATTTTAATTTTATCATTAAATTTTAACCTGAAATTTTTATCATTATGAGGTTTTATACTGTTTTAGTTTACTAAAGGTGTTCATGCAGACACCATAAAATGTGTTGGCTTTAAGCAATGGGGATTTATTTATTTACAAGCTTACAGTTTTGAGTTTGAGAAAAATGTCCAAATAAAGGCATCATCAGGCAATGTTTTTTCTTTGAAGACCAGCTGCCAGCAATCCTGGACTCCTCTGTCACATGGCAAGGAACAAGGCATCTGCTGGTCTTTCCATTCTCTGCCAGGTTTTGTTGTTTTTCTTCCATGGATTTTCTCTTTCTCTCTCTCCATATTCATCCCATTTATAAGGGATGAATTAAAAGGATTAAGATGTACTCTGAGCCATGCTCTAACTGAAATAACCTAATTAAAAGCCTAATTACCCCCCCAAGAATGGGTTAGCTTTAAGAACATGACTTTTCTGGGGTCCACACAGCTTCAAGCCACCACATTCCACCCTCTGGACTCCAAAAAGACATGTTCTTTCCATAAGTAAAATACATTCATTCAATCACAATATTGCAAAAACCTTAAATTATTTCAGTAATAATATTAAGTACAAAGTTTCATCAAAACAATTATAGCTGTGGCTTGTCCTGGGGCACTATTCCCCTCCAGCTGTAGACCTATGAAACTTAGAGAACAAGTTAATTACTTCCAATATACAATTGAGGGACAGTCATAAGATAAACTTTATTATTACCTTAGGGAAAATTGGAAGCAAAACAGAAGTCATGGGGCCCAATTAATCCCAAAACCTACAGGGCACACTCCATTAGATTTCAAGGTCTGAGAAACATCTATGGAATGTTGCTTTGACCTCAGGACCTGATGCAACAGCATCCCCACCCTTTTAAAGTGCTTGCACAGCAGCCATGCTCTCCCCAAATTCTGGTGTGAAGGATCCAACATCTTCAAACATTCTCAGTAATCCGCTCCTCAAGCACTGGGTAGGTGGCCAGACTCTCTGCAATCCCCCAGGCATCCGAGAATCCTGGGGAGGTAACACTCTTCCTGGATAATGGGGTGGAAGGGCTGCCCTCTCCAAGTTCCAGGGCATAATCACCCTTTCCACATACAGGGATGGGCCCACTCTCTTGGCTTCATAAAATGTCTTCAATCCAGTCCTCAGCTCTATGATTCTGCCTCTGATGCTTCTGATGTCATTTGCCCTTCAACCTGTCCATTTTCTGTCCCTTTTAGTCCAGGCTGGCAGTGACTACCTTCATACAGATCTCACAAATTGTAGGTTTCACATGTAATACACAGGGTCTAAACTGTCAGTAGGACTTTCCACAGATCCTTCCTGGATAACTGTACCTCCAATCCTAACTTGCACTGAAATGGCTGACTGGTTCCATCTTCAGTTGAACCCTCACATGGAACACTATACTCTGGGGACTTTTTGGAAGGTCAGAATTTTCCAAAATCATCACTTTCTGGATTTTTTGTGCCCAAGAGTTCAGTTTTTAGCTTATCCCTTTCCTCCCACATTTTGCTATAGGCTGCAAGGGGAAACCGGCCAGCATTTTCCACATTTAGTCTGGAAATCTTTTCAGCTAAACATCCAGCCTCGTCACTTTCAAATTCTGCCTTCTATTCTGCATCAAGACTCAGTTTTGCCAAATTCTCTGCTACTTTAAAACAAGGATCACCTTTTTTCTAGTATGCAATGACAAATTCATCATTTCCATCTAAGGCCTCATCAGAATTCCTTTAGTGTCCATATTTCTATGAATAGTCTCTTCAAAGCAATCTAGGCTTTTTTTTTCAAGCACCTCAAAGTTCTTCCGGAATCTATCCCTTACCCATTTATAAAGCTGTTCCCATATTTTTGGTATTTGCAATAACAATGCCCCACGTTCCTGGTATCAAAATCTGTTCTAGTTTGCTAAAGCATCTCAAGCAGATAACATAAAATGTGTTGACTTTTAACAATAGGAATTTATTAGTTTAAAGCTTTCAGTTTAAGGCTGAGAAAAATGTCCAAGTAAAGGCATTATCAGGCAATGCTTTCTCCCTGAAGACTGGCTACCAGCG
Organism: Cabassous unicinctus; assembly: GCA_029593785.1. Lineage (NCBI taxonomy): Eukaryota > Metazoa > Chordata > Mammalia > Cingulata > Chlamyphoridae > Cabassous > Cabassous unicinctus. The sequence continues at coordinate 11,635 of JAQZBX010083059.1, forward strand.
ATTCTGGACTCCTTTGTCACATGGCAAGGCACATGGTGGCATCTGCTGTTCTTTCCTTTCTCTTCCATGTTTCCTTTCTTTCAGCTTCTTGCTTCTGTGGCTTTCTCTTTCTCTATCTGTATTCATCACACTTGTAAAAGACTCCAGTAAGAGAATTAAGATCCACCATGGGCCATGTTTTAACTGAAGTAACCTATTCTAAAAGTCCTACTTACAACAGGTTTTACACACACAGGAATGGATTAGCTTTAAGAAATGGTTTTTCTGGGGTCCATACAGCTGCAAACCATCACATATACCTAGCAGCTATTTAAATTTTCCACAATTAAGTACCAAATCATTTGCTTATTATTTCTTCTTGCATCCCAATCCTTCCCTCTGGAATAAATTCCTGCTTACTAAAGTATATCCTTTGGTAATTTGTTCAGCTACAGTCTATGAATTGTGAGCTGTCAATTCTTTATTGATCTGCTCTTTGACTCTAGTAATTCTCTCTTTAAAATTTCCTCTAAAATTTTCAAAACTCAGTGTCTTCATTTCATTTCTTTCTCAATCCATTTTCTCACATTAACCCATGCACTACATCTGGTAGCTTTCTTTTCCTTGTAAGAGAAATAAATTTTAGCCTTTCTGACTCTTTAATATGTCCCTTGTTAAACCAGATTCTTCTGTCTTAAACAAGAATATAAGCAGAGAATATGCTGCACCAGTCTTTTCCCCTCCTAGACAATGTGTCTAATCATTTACACCACATGAATATTTCAGCAAAGTCTGTCATTCAGTGTAATTAAGAACCTGGTAAATCAAATCCATATTTCACATCAATGTGATTTTATTGTTAGTTTCAGCTGCTTCTTTTACCCAGCACGTCTGTTAATGAGAAAATAGTTTTTTTTCTCTCTTTTATTCTCTTGAAAGACACAAATGAATTTTAAGCTGCTAAAGGTTGGGATGAGAAAGTTAGAATCTGAGTAATCCACAAACTTGATAATCATTTACCCAACCTCTCACCCCTCAAATGACAGAGCATTACCGACTTTAAGCCAGTCATTTGTTCTCACCAGATACCTGATAAGAAGCATCAAATCCCTATGTAACAGATTTGTGGTTCCTAGGAGGCCTCATCAGCAATCAGGAAGGTTCTTTCTTGCTTCTGCCTGACTTAGCTTTAGGACTCCTGCTGTTGCTTGTGAAGATTAGTCAAGAAATTGTGAGTACCAGGGCAGGGAGGAGAAATACCTTCATATCGCCATATGAAGTATTCAAAAACAGAAACAAAGAAGTGAGTAGGTCACTCTAGACAAGTTTTTAAAACAATCATGCAAAATTTCATACTAATTACTGGTTATTACTATCTGCTAAGCTGTGTACAGTTTTTCATTACCCAAGTGCTCTTTTTTTATCTCACTTTTGGCATCAGTATTATTTTGGTGTGAAATAAGTATATCCTTAAATCCCTGCTATGCATGCTTTCTTCCTAGTGTGCAAATATAACTGAAAGGATACCTGGAATGACGTTATGAAAAAGGTGAGTATATGTTAACAGATGATACTGGATGAAAGAGTAGGCAGGAAAAACAAACTGGTACAATATTAGGGTCTGGCTATATTTAAATGGAGTTTTTTTTCCTGATTTATCAATAGTCCACATAATTTTATTAATAGAAATACTAGAAATAAAAGGGCAGAAAGTGGGGAAGGTATAACCACCTAGACCCTATCTAAGCCTGATTGGTAGGCAACACTCTTTGTTTTGTTTTTTTTTTTTTTAAAAGATGTATTTATTTTATTTTATTTATCCCCCCCTT
>JAQZBX010083060.1:0-13434 GCA_029593785.1 Cabassous unicinctus
CTGCTTCTGTAACCACGCTTGCTTAGGTGCCTAAGGTAATGGAAAATTCCACCCACCAACTCGGTAGCCAATGAACAGGAGCCTGCAGACCCCAATAAAAACTCCAGAAAACTGGGGCTCGGGGCCCAGATTTTGGAAGCCAAACTTTCCTCTGGGCCCACGTGTGTAATAAATCCTGGTTCCTCCTCTCTCCCCGAGTGCCGGTCTGGGTTTTTCATCGCGACAGCCGCAACACTTTTAGATAGACTGGAGTCAGCTTCCCTCCTTGGGGCCTTGTCTCTGTCTGAGCCTGAGGTCATCCGTGGGTGCTCAGTGTTGTGAGCAAGGAATCGGGAATGAGAAGGAGGAAAAACGGGGGTCACTCCTCAGGGCTCCCTCTCCTAAGCTGGAGCAGTGTCTTCTCTTCTGGACTTGACTGAGCATGAAACTGCTTTCCCACATGCACCGAAGAAGCAGTAATGGACCTGTTTAACTGGAGGAAACCCTTCCGGTGACATGCAGGTGATCACTTCAGGAGTCAGCAGAGCAGCACTTGGAAATGGGAGGTGCTTGGCAATTAGGGTAATCATCAAGGTTGCAGGTAAGCTGATCTCCTTTTTATTGGATACCAGGACCACATATTTGGTCTTACCAGAAGATGCTGGACCTTTAGGCCATTCCACAATCTCTACTGAGGGAGTTAATGACCAAATAACAAATCCCCTCTGGATACAGCCTTTGACTTGTCTCATTGGAACAACCTCCTTCACACATTCTTTCCTAACCACACCCACCTGTCCCACCCTCTTAATAGGGTGAGACCTATTAGTCAAACTGCATGCTACTACTAATCACCCCATCCTAGACACACCTGCAACAGAAGCTCTTTTCCTCCTACACACACTCCTGCCCTTGCCCTTAAACATCTCCCCAATCCTAGAAAAACATGTTAACCCTGTAGTATGGGACACTGAGCACCCCTCCATAACTAAACACCATAACCTGGTCAAGGTCACCCTTAAAAACCCCGAACAATTCCCAACAAGCCCCAATACCTTCTCTTCCCTCAAGCAATACTCAGGTTACAACCCATTATTAACAAACTGCCCTCTGCAGAACTTCTGTGACCAACCAACTCAGCTCCTAGCACTCACATTCTAGCTGTGAAAAAGCCCAATAACACCTACGGACTAGTCCAAGACCTAAGGGCTGTTAATGATGCAACTCAACCACTCACCCCCTTTGTTCCCAACCCATACACATTACTTTCCTGAATACTTCCTAACACCTCTCACTTCACCATCCTAGACCTCAAAGATGTCTTCTTCACTATCTCACTTGATAGCTCTTCCCAAAACCTGTTTGCCTTTACCTGGACTGATTCAGCTACTAAAATTGCCAAACAGCTTATCTGGACTATCCTCCCTAGGGGTTCTGTGACAGCCCCCACACATTTGGTTAGGCCCTAGCTCACAATCTCTTTACTCTACCCCTAAACCCCAATGTTCTTTTACAGTATGTTGATGAACTCCTTTTGTGTAGCCCCTCTCTAAAATGTTCCACTGAACACACCACCTCCCTCCTCAACTTCCTTGCCAGCAAGGGATATGGGGTGTCCCCCAACAAAGGCCAGGTCTTCACCAAGAAATTACATACCTTGGGTTACACCTAACCTCTACCCACAAAGGCTTAACACAAGAGTGAAAATAACTTATCTCTGAAAGCCCCCAACCCACAACTAAGTCTGAACTACTATCCTTTTTAGAACTTGCCAACTTTTTCCATCCCTGGATACCTAATTTCAGCCTTACAGCCAAACCCCTCTATTATGCAACTGTGGGCAATGTCCATGAACAAATACCCTAACATATATCAGTCACAACTCCATTCAACCAACTACAGAGGGCCCTGTGCACTACACCAGGCTTATTTCCACCAAATCCAAGCCAGGCTTTCCAATTATACATAGACATGAGGGGAAGGTATGCTCTAGGACTCCTAAACCAAAAGTATGGACCTGACCCCCCTACAGTTGTATACTTTTCAAAACAGCTTGATGGGACTATCACAGGGGGGCCTCACTATCTTCAAACATTAGCAGCTGCTACCATACCCATCCAGGAAACTAAAAAGTTGATGCCCTTCCAAACCATCCAGGTATACTCCTCACACTCTCTATCTTCCCTACTGTCTCACCAAGCCATTTCAGTCATTTCTAATACTCGCTTGCAAGCCATACATGCAACCCTACCCCAAAACCCAAATGTTACTCTTCACCAGTGCCCCTCCCTTAAGCCTGCTATCCTACTCCCCATAACTAATTCAAACATGAATGAAAAATCCCCAGAACATGACTGCTCAGAAATACTTTATCACTTCATCAACCCATTTCCCAACATCTCGGATCTTCCCCTACCAGAAGCTGCTCCAAATTGGTTCATCGATGGCAGCTCCACTAAAATCAGCAACTCCACACAGGCAGGATATGCAATAGTAACTCTAAACAGAGTCTTACAATTAGGCCGATTACCACCAGGCACCACCTCACAACAAGCAGAGCTCACAGCCCTCACCAGAGCCCTGACTATAGCCCAAGATCTCACAGTCAACATACACACAGACTCTAAATATACCTAACCACATTTGGGTCTTCCATCATCAATGGCCATTTGATTCTAAAACTCCTCCAGGCTGCCAGCCTGCCACAGAGTGCAACAATCCTTCACTGCAAGGGGCACCAAAAACAGAATAACCCATCTGCATAGGGAAATCACATAGCAGACAAAGAGGCAAAACTACAAGCCACCAAAACCAAAAACCCATCCTATGCACCCTCATCAATGTTACTAGCATTGCCCCTCAGTTCCCCAACCTACTCTCTAGAAGAAACACATTCTTTACTACAGGCCAGGGCAAGAATCAATAATGGATGGATTTTTAAGGACAAGATAGTACTACAAAAACAAGAGAAATTAAATATCCTTACTTCCCTACATAACCACTTCCACATCAGTCCTCGGTCACTAACCCAGCTGCTCTCACACTTCATTGCTCTCCCCAACATTCACAAAATTCTGTCAGAAATCTCAGCATCCTGCCACATTTGCCAGACAATTTCACCCCAAAGGCCACCCCCAAAGCTCTACATTCCTACTTATCAAGCATGTGGAAAGATACTTGTGCAAGAATGGCAGATAGATTTTAATCACATGCCCCTAGTAATGTGAGTAAAATATTTGTTAGTCTTCATTGTCACCTTTAAGGCTAGGTAGAAGCCTTCCGAAGCACCTCGAAAAGGCTGACACTGTAACCAAAGCCCTAGTACATGAAATCACCCCCCAGTTCAGCCTTCCCACATCATTACAATCAGATAATGGTGCTGCCTTCATATTCCAGGTCATCCAAGGGGTATGCACTGCTCTCAACATTACTTGGAAATTGCACATTCCATATTGGCCACAATCATCAGGCAAAGTAGAATGCATGAACAGCCTAATCAAAACCCACCTCACTAAACTCATGATCCAAACTCAAACCACCTGGATAGAACTTTTACCTCTTGCATCCCTCAAACTCCACTCTGTCCCCTGTAAACCCCTCCTCCTAAGTCCCTTTGAAATCATGCACCATTGACCCTATGTTCTAGGAAAATTTTCCCCTCCCACTCACTCTTAATTGACTACCTCCCCATTGTAAGCCAAACGCAACACATACTTAGACAGCATGGCCAAGAAACTCTGCCTCAACCATCAATAGAGCCCACATCCCCAAGCTTTGCTCCAGGAGAGTGGGTCTACCTAAAAGCCCTATACCCTAAACCCCTCCAACACCTATGGACTGGACCCCATCTAATACTAAGTACCCCCACAACAGCTAAATTGGCCGGCCTCTCATCTTGGATCCATTTTACCCAACTCAAACCCATGCTGCAACCTACAGAAACTGATCCAACCTCACCAACCGCATTTCCCCAGACCCTAAGCAGTGAAGAAATATCCACTCCTGACTGTTAAGCCTGTGAGCCACAAGAAGGCTTGAAGCTTTTATTTCACAAGCTTCTGGGTGAGATCAATCCTACATCGGACCCATAATGTGTCCACAGCCTGTTGAGTGGCTAGAATTGTTTTCTTTGTGCTAACTTTTACCTTCCTTCTTTCTCTAATTCTTTTGGTCATAACAGAGTGTTCACCATTACTACCGCTCCTTTATCTGGTGGTACCTGAAATCATAAAGTTCATGTTTCCAGCGCTCTTCAAAAACTTCCCGTCAATTTTACTCCAAGAATGACAAATCTCCTACCAAACCCCCATTAGTGCTCCCAACTGTTGTTGTGCATTTCTAACCTCTGGCTCCAAAGAGATTTCTTATCATACACCCCTGAGAAAATTTATTTCTTCACTCTCATCATGTTAATAATTACACACCAAAATTAAAATGACCACCCTCTCCCTCATTTTCATCCTACAATTTCCCTTCACTCTGTGGTCACACACCACTCAAAATACCTTACTCCTCCTAGCCAATCAGATGGCCCAGTATCTTAACCTATCCTCGTACTGGCTTTGTCCCAAACCACCATCCAAACCACCTATGATAATCCCTGCTTCAGAAAAGGAGCAGGGAGACACAATAATGGTTATTCAAGGAAGCCTAAAAGAATTTATTCCTGAAGCTGAAAACAACGTCCCTCAACAGTAAGCGTATAATGGGGGCAATTTGGCTGACCATAAATAAATACCTAAGTGACAGGCCACCGTACACAGGACCTTTGTATTCCAACTTAAATTTCTCACATTTATACTTCCCATTTTGCATCACAGCCAACACCACTAAAAGCCAAAATTCTAGGTCAAATTTCCCCAAACCAGTGCAGGCACCCATTCCACATGATTAAAGAAGACACACCTAGACCAATCAGTAGCTGGGTTGTGACTATACAACTCATGCACCTATAACCCTTCCTGCAACCTCTCACAACACAACTGGGGGAACCATGGAGTCTCCTGCCAAGGCAGACCCTTGTCACAATTTGCTGACTCTAATCACCCACCTCATCAATACCTCTTATTCACCTGCTGGATGACACAACTGCCTGTCCTTAAATACCACCTTCCCAATGCTTTGGGATCACATTAGAGAATCCCTCTGGGCATTCCACAGTGCATCAACATCAAACCCAGCCCCAAATTCAACTATGGCCCTCTGTGTATCCCATAAAATGGTCATGACTAATTATAATACAGATGCATTGTGACAAAAAAAAATAATAACTGGATCATATCCTTCTATATAGCCCCTGGAAATCAATGTGGACTGTCAATTCTCTGCAGAAACTCTCTATACCATTTTCTCCCCACTGAGTGGCAGGGCACCTGCACGTTGGTCTATGTTGTCCGCTGGATGGGATGTACCAATATTTCAGCCACCCCTACCTCCCTTCTAAGACCCCTTATTTCAAAATCTAAGCATGCAATACACATTCCTATAATGATCACTTGACCTTCTTGGAACTGCTGCAGGAGCCACCTTACTAGGTCTCTCTCAACCTCAATGCTCCCAGCTAGCTGCAACCATCACCAAACTCACAGAAGAAATAACCATGGGTTTAAAGGTGCTAGATGCATAGCAACAGTCCCTAGCTGAAGTAGTCTTACAGAATAGGAGGGCACTTGATCCCATAACAGCCACCCAAGGCAGCACTTGTGCCCATCTGAGAGAAGAGTGTTGTTTCTACATCAACTGCTCAGTACAAGTCCAAACAGTTATCAAAGGAATCCAAAAGATAAATCAATACCTGAAAGATCCCAATTCTGCAGGAGGCTGGACACCTTGGATCATGACTCTTTTCATGCCTTTTTTCCCTTTACTATCACAGCCTTTGCTATATTAATCTTTGGCCCTTGTCTCTTCAGAATCTTCTCCGATTTCAGCCAAAAATAAAAACAGTCAACTGCCTGCCTGAAACACATGTTGACAATGTCATACTCATAAGAATCAGCTACATGTCCCTAACTCGAAATTCTCAAAACCTCATTCCTACACACAGAGAGGGAATAACACCATCCCCCGCAATGCCCCATGACAGCAGGACGTAGCCAGAGGACCACTGCCCACATTCCCACTCTCCCTCCCTACCCCTTAACCATATCAAAAGGAATTAGGGATGTTAGCCCCATCAGGACAAATGGCCCACCTGTAAACCCAAGCCAGCACCAATAAGTCTCCCCTGCCCTGATAATAGATGGCCAAAATCCCATACTCTGAAAAACAGGACATGCCTGACCTCAAAGCTGACCTGACCTCAAGACTGTCAAACATTCTGTTAAAAATTCTGACACATCTACCTCAACCTTCCAAAACACCCCGCCCCACAGAGAAAGAGTTAGTACTTTCTCCCTGTCCTCAGTACTATCTGCCCCTATGCTATTTAACAGACAGCCCAAATCAGTCAAATGGGCTGAAGTTTCACTTCCGACCCCTGCCATGCTGGCAATCTAATAAACTTCTCTGCCTGAACTTTGGTCTTTCCCGAGCCTCATTGAACTGGGATCTAACCATTTCCAGATCCTGACTCTGGGCAGATTTCAGAGGAAAAGACAGGTGGGCATCCACCACCATGAAAATAGCAGCTTTGGGGCTGGAGTCGGTAGGCAGTCACAGGGAGGAAGGGGGCCTTGGAGGTTTGGCACTTGGGGAGATAACGTGGGTGTGTAAGCGACATCTGGCTGGTGCCTTTCAGAACCCTGAATTGGGGGCTGGGGAGTGGTGTTGAGTCAGGTGGGTGGCAGGCAGCCTGGTGCTCCATGTCCAGGGTCAGCTGCTGGAGAGCCAGGGCATGCAATGGCTGAGTCTCTGCCTGACCCTGCTGCCTTAAAGACCTCCCTGTGGTTCCTCACCTGCTGCCTGTGGTGTCAGGGGCCCAGGGCCTATCTTCTTTGCACTGGTCCCTATACACTTTGTTGGTGGCCCCTTGTACTGGGTGCTCTGTGATGTTTGAGTGGAAGGAGGAAGAGGAAGCCACCTCACCCAGGCCTAGTTTTGACACGAGCAGTGCACTTGGTGTGTGTGTGTGTGTCTTGTCAGAAGTGAAAAGGCACACTGGCCTGGTTTGTGACCCGGCTGGGCACGATGGTCCAGTCCTTCAAGCAGCCCTCCTGTGGCTTGGAAACTGGCAGGCAGGAGCTCCAGGACAAGTGCCTCTGCAGAGGCAGGCAGTGGTTTGTGTGGTGGGGGGATCTGTGGGTTGAGTGCCTTTCACAAAAGGTAGGGATGCACATGAGCCATTCCATCTGTTGGGCCAGTCTGCAGGATGCAGGTTTGCTCAGTCTTGACTAGTCCTGGAAATTTCCAGCAACTCCATTGAAAGATTAAGTCAGCAGACACTTAGAGGCAGTAGTGGGTATGTGGAGACTCTCCTGTCTTAGCTCTAGGAAATGTCCCTGGTGCCTGGGGAAGGATGCAACCCAGCAGTATGCTCAGAGTCATGTAGCCCCTGGTGGTTCAGCTTTGCACCCAGGCCAAGGTGGGGTAAGCAGACCTGAGTCTGCTGCAATCCTGGGTCCTGAGCCTCAGCTTTCCCATATGTAGTGTAGGGGCCCTGTGGGGTATGGGCAGCGAAAGTGACCTCATAGAAGTCTGCATGAACCAGGCAGGTATGGGCCCATAGCCCCCCAGGGGGGCCCAGTGGTCAAGGCCATGGCTCCTTATCCTCTACTACAGAAATTCCACTCTGTGTGGCATGGCCTGTCATGCAGCCACCCAGTGACTTTTGTGGGTGTACCCAGGGGGCCCTGGCTGACTTGGGGTGAGTCTGAGGCCTCAGGTAGAATTCTGAACAAGCCCAGCCTGAGGCTGCTCAGCCCCAGCACCTTTCTTCAAACCTTCTTATTTAGAGGCAGATTCCTGTGAATTTTGTGTCCACCTTGGAGTTTAACTCTAAGATCTCTGACCCCCAGGGAGAGTTGTCCTGGACAGAATCACATGGGTGGTGCCATTCCTGGACCCAGGACATGAAGCCTGTACTCCCCCCTGGCAGAACCTGTCATCCACAGGGAGGCTGCCCCTGGGCTCAGCCCCCCTTCCATGGGGCTGGGGATGTGGAACCCCCTTATGAGGTGATAGCATCTCTGGTGGGGGTGGGGGTGGGGAGAAGAGCCATCCCCTGTCTGTGGAGTGTCCTCATCCAGCCCTGGTTTACTCTATTCAGGAGCCCCTTCTCTTTCTGGCTGTCATGGATCACCACTTCATTTTCTGATGCAGGGCAGGGTGGGAGCCTCCTGGCACACCCTCGAGTCACAGATGCTGGCACAGGCCATCAGGAAGGAGTTTCGAGGCAGTCTGTGAAATCAAGTAAGTGTGCTGCTGTGCTTAGTTGGTACTAGAGGTTGCTGTTAGTGCTTGAGGTTAGGTTTTTAAGTTCCTTTTCAGCCTGAGATGCATATTGAGGAGTTGGTGGTTGAGACGGCATAAATATGGAATTTTGCTAAAGAGTGAGAAGGCGTGAAGGTGGGATGGAGCAGTAAGGAGGGCTGGGAGGCTGGAGCAGGATGAGCAGTAGGCCATGCCTGCAGGTCCTTGGGGGATCAGGGGGGACTGCATTGCTGTCTGCACAAAAGGAGCCGCCTGAGGGTTTTCAGCAGAGGACAGAAGGATTGGTGTGCATGATGGGAGTGGGGTTGAAAGCATACACCATAATATCCTGCAAAGAGTAGACACACAGTAATGATCAAGTTAAATTTCTGTTAGGCCTTTAAAAATAAGAACTAAAACTGCTTGTCTAGAGTGGGATAGAAACTCCTTCCTTTTTCTTCTAAATTTGCAATATTCTTTTTGTTACAACTTTTGATGAGATTTAAGTTCTTCATGCTACTTTTCCCTTGATATTGCATGCATTATTAAAAATTGGCATAAATCATAGAAGTTGACATTTATTTGCACTTATAAAAATATTTCAATTCACAGAATCTTTATTTAAAAAGAATTTAAATGTCCTCCCATGGAATAAAAGTTCATCATCATTTACTTTTGCCTTTCCCAAATAACCTCACCATCATTTTAACCAGTTGTGTAGGCCTGGCCACACACATATATACAAACATATATATTTATATGCTTATTAGTCAGGGTTCTCTAGGGAAACAGAATCAACAGGAGATATCTGTCAATAATAGGAGATTTTATAAGAGTCTCTCATGTGACCGTGGGGATGCACAAGTCCAGGTTGCACAGGCAGGCTGCAAACCAGGGGCTCTGATGAAGGTCCTTGATGAGTTTCTGGAAGAAGTTGGCTATGCAAAGACAAGCTGGGGAATTCTCCATGAATGCTGAAATCACTTCCCCTTTTAAGGTATTCAACTGATTGGATAAAGTGTCATCCATTGTGGACGGCAATCTCCCTGATTGATGCAGATGTAATCAGCCATCCACTCAGTAAACTCACTGCTGACCAAAGTCCATAAAAGTTCTTGTATTACAATTAGCCCAGTGCTTGCTTGACCAAACACCTGGACACAATTACCTGGCTGAGTTGAAACATTAGCCAAACCATCACATACGCATCTTAATATGTTAGTGTTTTCAATCAATTCATTTTTTAAAAGTTTCTCCCTCTAGATGGGTCGGTAGGTTGGCATCACTTGAGCTCTTGGTAGAGAGGTATTCTGCCCAACATATATTCAAATATTTTTAAATCCCCTTAGGCATTGTAGTGTAAGGCCCCAAAATTAATTTTATGTGCTGCCTTGACAACTAGAGAAATCGGAAGGGCCTTGAATGGCCTAACTCCAAGTTCCCCAACCTACTCTACTCTCATGGATAAGGTGCCTGAGCCAAATAACTCTCCTTATCAAGCTTCCAGGTCCAGTTGTTGCTTATTCCTGAATAAGGGGTTTCAGTTCCCTGCCAGTCCTTGGAATTATACAAACAAGCCAAGCATACACTCCCTCAGGAATCAGAAGGTAACTACAAAGCTTGCTTTCTGCAGTCCGCAGGTGCTACCCCAGTATATCCATGAGTGGCCTGTGGTGTCCTCCTCCCTCTGCCTGTGAGCATATGTGACAAAGAGACTGTAGTCTTATGTGTCCAGGGTCAGATGTCATGTGTTAGGCCATCCCCATAACACTAGGGCACAAATCCCTCCCTAAACAAGATGAAGAGGAGGTGAGTAAAACAGGCATTGATCTTGTTAATAAGTACCAACATTCTGGGTCTATGGATTGAATGTAAGTTGGGAAATAACTTATCTATAATGTCAATCCTCAAGTTCATGCTCTGCATCGACCCTAGACTTTTTGAGATTTCAGTTTGGTAAGACATAACTCATGGCTAAAATTCTAGGTGGAATCTCAAGAAACACAGAAGACTAAACTTTGATGAGCCTTTTTTATTCCAATGAACAGCCTAGGGTGGCTCTTCTTATTTATTAAATATGTATGCCATTAGATTTCTGTCTATTCATTACACAAAGGCAGGTCCTGATACTATAAATGTGTCCTTCATTGAGAAAAGACTAAGTCAGTAAATATATATTCTTCTGGGAAGATGGCAGACTAGTAAGATACAGGAATCTCTTCTCCAATACACTAATGCATACTACTGAAGTATCTAGGGAATTATGTTGAAGTTCTTTGGGGTTCTGTATTATATTACTTCAAAATAAAAATTGTAAGGAAAAAAAAATAGCCCTGAAACCAAAGCAATCCTGAATTTATCTCTTAAGACATCATGGTAGGAGAACAATGTGAAAGAGAATTAGGTCCGCCTTGAGCAACTAGTGTTTAGATACTCATGTTATCATTAAACAGCATTCCTACCCCTAGGTACAAATAGTTTGTTTTTAATTTTTGCTAAACTAGTTTACATGGAGAAGTACTCTTTACATTATCATCAAAATCATGAAAGATACTCACTCTACATACTTATTACCACCCATCGGGGCAAATTTACCCACCACATCCACACCATTAAACCAACATTCACCCGAGAAAACACTCTCATACCTTCTTGAGGTGTATACCAGATATCTAGCTATGAAACACACTTTTCCATTGTAAAAACTCCTGGTTCTTTTTAATCTTTATGAAAATGGCACATTTAATGACTATTTCAGGAAAAAACAGTAACCAGTAGTTTAAATATATCTTATGATTATGCATTTCAACTTTCATCTTTTGGCTAAATATGTAACAAACAAAAGTGTAAGCTGAATATAAAAACAAGAAAACAGTGACTTATAAAGCTGAAAGTCATAATAGGATAGATTCTAAATCATTTGTAAAATAATGAGGATATTCAAGAGAGTGCTCATTATATGTAAAACAACGATACTCTTCAATAAGCATTTTGAAGATAATGGAATTTTAAATCTGGAAAAGGTAAATTACATTTACTAAAATTAATGCTCTGCAATTGTATGGTTCTCTGAGGCAAGCATTACTGTCTTATCTTCCTACCAGTTGAAATCTTTGTTAAAAGAGATAGAAGAGATAAAATGTTTTATTCCACTCCTTTTGTAGTTATTTTTAAAATGAGAAAACTCCTAAGTTGTATATGATTTTCACAGAAGCAAAATAAAGGATTTGTTCTAAATTGGCTGCTATTAACTGTCATCAAAAGTTGTAAGCTTGTATTTTTAGGGGAATGGACACCACAGGCCACTCGCGGATACACAGGGGTAGACACGGGAATCTCTTCTACTCCAGAAAATAGCTACAGGACAGGCTGAAACAGCCCTGAAAAGATCTTCCAGGGTTTAGGACAGCAGGCAAAGGATGGACACCACCCAGAGGAGAGAGGGAAACCGGAGAGAAATCGTGATGACAGAACCATGAGTTGAAACCATCAGCTGCTGCTGCCAAAACCATCCTCCACACTAAAGACACTTTAGAATTCTTGGGCCTCTGAGCCTGCAACTAAAGACAAAGGGGGCTCCAGGGATCTACCACCCCAGGAAAGGGGAGAGAGGGACACAGCCTAAGGCGGACTCAGCTTCTGACCCACAAATTTGGTCTGCTGTGTCCAACGAGCCCTTCCAGGACAAGTGAGACCACAGTGTTTGCGCTGGCAGGTGGTGAAGAACTGGAGAAATCCTACCCTCACAATCTCCCTCTCTTCTAGCTGGGACTAATTGTTGAGGATGTTCCAGGAAAAGGGAGAGAGAGGGACACAGCCTAAGGATGACTCAGGTTTTGACTCACATGTTTGGTCTGCTGTGTCCCAAGAGCCCTTCCAGGCCCAGGTGGGGCTTTGCCATTGTTTGCCTTGGAGCCTTCAAGGGGCTAAAGATATACAACCCTCCTAATCTCCTCTTCTACTAATAGGGACTGATTGTTGAGGACTCAGAGAGGAGTGGAAATATTTTTCAGTCAGGAAAAGGGAGGGGGCTGCCAGAGAAGGCTAGAGAACTATCTCAGAGAAAGTTTGTATTACAAGGCTCCTAGCCTCCAGACAGGAAGCTCTATCACACTGATCTGGTCTGCGTTGCAACAAATATACTTCAATCAGGCATTGAACTGAGTGCTGCCAAAGAGCGCCATTTCCTGGCAGACCAAGGAATTGCATACAAGAAAATTAAAAATAAGTAGAAGAGGCTTTTTCTGGTCTCCCTGCCCAAGACCCTAGGAAGTGATTCTACAACCAATTACTGGGTCCAGTGCCCAGTTTTGAGCAAGCAGCAGGACAATCCTAACAATCCAGTTTGAGTAAAAAATCAAAAAGCAGTGGTAACCCACAGCCTCCTGCCCCTAAATCCCTAAAGAAGAGAAAGAAATTGAGCATCTGAGTAAATTGCATCCTAATCAAATGCCTAGATATCAGCAAAAAATTATGAGCCATACTAAGAAAATAGAAAACATGGTCCAAGAAAAGGAATATAGCAAAGCCCCCAAAAGGATGCAGAATTTGAGAGAACTAATAAGCGAGATGCACACAAATTTCCAAAATTAAATTAATGAGTTGAAAGACAATATGGTTAAGGAGATAAATGACATCAAGAAGAGAGTGAGTGAAAGTAAAGAAAAATTTGAAATCCTGAACAGAAAAGTAACAGCTCATGGGAATGAAAGACACAATAGATGAGATCAAAAACACATTTGAGGCATACAACAGCAGACTCGAAATAATAGAATAAAGAATAAGTGATACCAAAGACAGAACAGCTAAAACTGAAGAAAGAAAAGAACAGAGAGAAAAGAGTGGAAAAAAATTGAGCAGGGGCACTTAGAATTGAATGACAACATAAAACACAACAACATACATGTCATGGGAGTTCCAGAAGGAGAAGAGAAGGGAAAAGGGGCAGAAAGAGTATCTGAGGAAATAATAGCTGAAAATTTCCCAACTCTCATGAAAGAAATGAACTTACATGTACAAGAAGCACACCATACCCCAATCATTCAATATATATTCATATTTGAATAAATCCAAATAGACCTACTCCAAGACTCATACTACTCAGAA
>JAQZBX010083061.1:0-13442 GCA_029593785.1 Cabassous unicinctus
TTTTTTTGCCTAATTGCTTTGGCTAAAGCTTCCAGTGCAAAGCTGAATAACAGTAGTGATAGTGGGCACCCTTGTCTTGTTCCAGATCTTAGAGGGAAAACTTTCAATCTTTCACCATTGAGTATGATGTCAGCAGTAGGTTTTTCATATATGCCTTTTATTACGTTGAGGAAATTTCCATCTATTCCTAGTTTTCTAAGTATTTTATCAAGAAGAACTTTTGATTTTGTCAATTTACTTTTCTGCACCAACTGGATAATGACTCAATTACAACTCCTTCTGTTAGTGTAGTCTAATTCATTAAAAGATATTCTTATGTTGAACCAATTTTGCATACGTGGGATACATCTCACTTGATCATGGTGTATAATTCTTTAATGTGGTGTTGTATTCAATTACCATTATTTTGTTGAGGATTATGCATCTACAAGGGATACTGGTCTGTAACTTTCTTTTCATTATGGTATGTTTATCTTGCTTTGGAGTGAAAGTATTGTTGGTTCCATTGTATAAATTAGGTAGTGTTCCCTTCCTTTTTTAGTTTTTTGGAAGGGTTTGAGCAGGATTGGTATTAATTCTTCTTGGAATGTTTGGTAGAATTCACCTGTGAAAACGGCTGATTCTGGGTTTTTCTTTGCTGGGACATTTTCTTTTTTTTTCCTTTTTCTTTTTTAATTACAGATTCAAACTCTTTACTTGCAATTGGTTTGTGAGATTTTCTTTTTCTTCCAGGGTCAGTGTAGGTTGTTTTTGTGTTTCTAGGAAATTGTCCATTTCGTCTAAATTGTCTCATTTGTTGGCATACCGTTGTTCATAGTATCCTCTTATGATACAATTTTATTTCTGTTAGGTTAATAGTAATATCCCCCTATCCATTTCTGATTTCAATTATGTGTTCTCACTCTCTTTTTTTCTTTGTCAGTCTATCGAAAATTTTGTCAATTTTATTGATCTTCTCAAAGAACCAACTTTTGGTTTTGCTAATTCTCTCTAGTGTTTGTTTGCTTGTTTTTAATTCTCTATTTCATTAATTTGTGCTCCAATCTTTGTTATTTCTTTCCTTCTTCTTTCTTGGGATTTGGTTTGCTGTTGTTTATTTCTAGTACCTTCAGGTTTGCAGTTAAGTCTTTGATGTGAGCTTTCTTCTTTTTAATTGTAACCATTTAGGGCTATCAGTTTCCTTCTAAGCACTGCCATTGCTGCATTCCATAAGATTTGATATATTGTTATTGATTCCATTTGTTTCAAGATATTTATTGGTTTCCCTTGTGATTTCTTCTTTGACCCATTGGTTGTTTACTTGGGAATTGCCCTGAATGACATTGCAATGACAGATACAAGCCAATATATATCTTGTCATAACTTACAAAATTGTGCATGAGAGAGTGTAAACTACAATGTAAACTATAATCCATACTTAATGGCAATGTTCCAAAATCTATGCATCAATTGTAACAAATGTACCACGCTAATGAAGTATGCTGTTAATGTGGGAAAATGTGGGAAGCGTTGGGAGCGGGGCATATGGGAATCCCCAAGTATTTTTTTAAAAATAAAATAGTATATTTAAAAAAAAAAATTAAATTAAGGACAAAAAAAAGTGTATTGTTACACTGGGGAGCATAAATTCCAAAGTAAGGTCCACTGACAGGGAGCCGAATTCCTGAGATGTCTGCCCTGCTTATAGTTTCTGGATATCTCTAAAGCCCTCAGGAGCCCCCCTATTTGAGACATTGTTTACTCTAACAGTCAATGAGATCCTGCCAAGATTTAGTTAGACTCATTTATAGGCTCTCTACACATGGCTCTTTTGCCCCTTTTATTTGAACCCATAATTAGCACTATACTTGATAAATATATATCCCAGGGACTTAAATCTTTGGTCCATCCATGTGTCAGTTGAACCCTGAATTTCAGTGGGGTAGCAATACCTACTCTCCAGTTTGTTGCATTCACTCAAGACAACTAACAAGGAGATGATGATGGACAACACCCATCCCAAGGAACAGAGAATGTCTGCAACTGCAAGCATGATATTTCCATCTATCTTCCCCATGAGATCTAAGTTTCCTCTCAATTAGAGGCAGAGTGGGCACCACCATCCCAAAATCTTCAAGACTAGGGAATGAACAATGGACTAAAGTAGACTTATTATTCTACTTTAGACTTATTATTATTCTAGCAATGGAAGAACTCTTACCATTGATGTAAAGGTAGTGGCCACCAGAGGTTCTGAGGGATGGGAGAGGGAAGAACAGGTGTAATATGGGTGCATTTTGGGGACATTGGAATTGTCCTGCATGACATTGCAGTGACAGATACAGGGCATTGTATATTTTGCCATAACTTACAAAATTGTGCAGAACAAAGGGTAGACTATAATGTAAACTGTAGTCCATGGTTAGTAACAATGCTTCAATATGTGCTCATCAATTGTAACAAATGTAACACACTAATGAAGGATGTTGTTAATGTGGGAAAGTGTGGGAAGGGAGGGAGTTGGGCATATGGGAATCCCTTATATTTTTTATATAACATTTATCTAATCTAAAGCTTCCCTAAAAATAAAAAATAAAAAACTAGAAAAAATGAAAACTAAAAACAAAAAAAAGCATATTGTTTAATTTTCACATATTTGTGGATTTTACAGTTCTCTGCCTGGTACTGAATTCCAGCTTCATTCCATTGTGGTCCAAGAAAATGCTTTATATAATTTCAATCTTTTAAAATTTATTGAGACTTTTGTAACCTAGCATGTGGTCTATCCTCTAGAGTGATCCATGTGCAATTTAGAAGAATGTTATCCTGATGTTTTGGGGTGCACTGTTCTGGATATTTTTGTTAAGTCTAGCTCATTTATAATGCTATTCAAGTTTGCTCTTTCCTAACTGATCTTCTCTCCTGATATTCTATTTATTGATGAAAGTGGTATATTGAAGACTTCAACTATTGTAGATATCCCTATTCTCCCTTCAGTTCTGCCAGTGTTTGCTCATGTATTAAGGGACACTATGGTTAGGTGTCTAGACATTTATGATTGCTATTTCTTCTTGGTGGATTTCCCTTTTCATTAATATATAGTGTACTTCTTTGTCTCTTATAACAGCTTTTGATTTAAAGTCTATTCCATTTGATGTTAGTATAAGTACCCCCACTCTCCTTTGGTTACAATTTACATGGATTATTTTTTTCCATTCTTTCACTTTCAACCCATTTGTGTCTTTGGATCTAAGGCGATATTCTTGTAAGCAACATATAGTTGGATCATGTTTTTTTTCAAATTCATTCTGCCAATCTTTTATTGTAGAGTTTAATCCATCAACATGCAATTTTATTACTGTAAAGGCAGCACTTACTTCAGCCATTTTGTCCTTTGTTTTTTATATGTCTTATTTTGTTTTATCTCTTTTTCTTTATTGAAACTTCCTTTGTGTATAGTTGATATTTTGTGATGTATCTGACCCCTTTTTCATTTCCTTTTCTGTATTAGTTTAAATATTTTCTTTCTGGTTACTAAGGTCTATATTACATAAAGTAACTTTAAAACCTACTAGCTTTAAAAGATAACAGCTCAGCTTCAATATTATACACATTCTCTCCTCCCATCTCCCTCCATTTCCCCTTTTTATGTTGTTATTGTCCCACATTGTCTCTTTATATTTTGCATGTCCATTATGAGGAAATATGATTATTTTTCTTATTCAATTGTACTATAACTCTTAAAAGAATTCAAGAGTAGAATCATTTATTGAGGATACAGTACTATCAGGTTTTGCATTTACCCATTCAGCTACCTTTACTGAAGATCTTCACTTCTTACTGCTCCAAGCTACTTTCTCTTTTCTTTTCCTTTCAGCCTGAAGAACTCCCTTACAGAAGTTCAGCTTTTCCATGAGTCTTCTGCACCCACTAACTTTCATTTTGTGGTATCCTGCCCCAGGAAGTTGATGGGGTCAGCATTCCAAAACACCCATTTTGTTTGTTTGTTTATGTGCTCCTGCAATTAGAGACCAGCTTGGGTATATGGACCTCATGCCAACAGGTCCTCCCCACCGGTCTCTTTTGTTTCCTGAGCATGCTTTCCTATGCACAGCATTCACCAACCTTTTGGATTCTGCCCTGGGTCTATGTTGCCTTGGTTCCCTGTGCCTGTATCTGTGTCGGGCTCTACTTCAATGCTGTGCACACCCAGGGCACGAGGTACTCAGGTACTAGAGCTGCTACTGTGTGACCCTTAAACTGCATGGGACTGAGAGGGGGAGGGGTTTGGACTGGCAGGCCCTCCTCACAGATCCCCTACCTTCTTTTTTGATGTGTTTTTCTTGGAGTCAGCATTTACAGAGTCCTACTCTAATCCCTATCTTCCTCCAGAGTTCTAAGCAAGTGGGATTTGTCCTTTTACTAGTTTCTGAGGGAAGACTTTTCCAGGAGATGTCTTACATTGCCATCTTAATGTCACCAATGCTTTGGTTTTCCATAGATTTATGGGAGACTTTTATCAGATAAAAGTTCCTTTTTTTGTAGTTTGCCAAGTGCTCTTCTCAGAAACTTTTTATTTTTAATAAATTAAGTAGTTCACTAGATTGCCTAATGATTGAAAACTGGTCCATTACTGTGATGAACTCTATCTGTTACAAAGCTCAAATAAAGCTTTGATTGCTCAAAGTTTTGGTTAGAGTAGGTACATCCCTGTTAATAAGGAAGATTGGTCTAAAATTTTCTCTTTCAGTTTATTTCATCTTATTTTATTTTACTTTGGGTATGGGCACTCCTATGCACTTTTTGCTTAAGCACAAACTCATCTTGGAATGAGTTTTACGGTGGTGAAAGGCATTATTGCTCCTTAAGTTCAAATCTTTTCTTCCGCTGCTGCAGCGAACCTGGAAGCACTGAGTTGAGATATTTGAAGCACAAAACTCTAGTGGTCCTGGTGACTAATTCACCATATGGATCAGGGTTGCCTGGAAGTCTTATCTCCACCTTCAGCAGATTTTATTGATTAAAGAGTGTATTAGTCAGCCAAAGGGGTGCTAACGCAAAGTACCAGAAATCTGTCGTCTTTTATAAAGGGTATTTATTTGGGGTAAAAACTTACTATTACAAGGCCTATTAATGTGGGGAAATGTGGGAGGCATGGGGAGCAGGGCTATGGGAATCCCCTATATTTTTAATGTAACATTTATGTAATCGGGGTATCTCTCTAGCTATGTATCTATCTATCTATATAAAGGAATCCAACTCAAGGTTGCTTTCTCACCATAGTCAGTTGCCATGTTTTGAAGCAAAATGGTCGCTGACCTCTGCCTGGTCTCTCAGGGCTTCCTATATAAGTCTCTGGCATAGGGATTGTTTCTTTCCAGGCCTTCTCAGCTGCTCAGCTGCTCTGTTCTCTTCAGCTGCAAACTATCGGGTGAATGGCTCATCTCTCCCTGGGGCCCCAGGATCAAACATGACAGAGCTCTCTCTCTTCTTCTGTGTCTTCTTGAGTTAGTGTCCATTTATATCAGTCCACCAAGGCGGGGGGGACTCAATCTGAGTCATGCCCTACTGACGTGGTCAAATCAAAAGCCCTAGATTGTTCATCAATTGCAATGAATGTACCACAGTAATGAAAGAAGTTGTTAATATGGGGGAAAGTGGGAGGTGGGGGGAGTAGGGCCTATGGGAATACCTTATATTTTTTTATGTTGCATTTTATGTAATCTAAGTATCTTTTAAAAATAAATTAAAAATACATATTTTTAAAAAGCCCTAGATTGATTTTATCAAGTAAACTTAAAACCTTTTAATTTAATACAACCAAAGGTTACTATACCCAGAGGAATAGATTAGTTTACAACATAATCTTTCTATTTTTGGATTCATAAATAATCTCAAACTGCCACAATAAGTAAACTTGTATATGTTAAGCCACTGAAATTGTTAGGATGTTTATTGTTGCAACATTCTGAATAATATAAGGTTTATATATTTAATGTTCAGGGATATTTTAAATAATGGGTCTACAAATTTGGTAGAATCACTAAAGTCTTTGGGCTGGAGGAGTACTCAAGTAAGAGGTTTTTTGGGTTTTGGGTTTTTTGTTTGTTTGTTTGTTTGTTTTTGCTGCTTTTCAATTTTATTCTTATCTTAGCTAGTCTGCCTGTCCTTGAGTATAGTATATAATATTCCAGAAAACATCCATATTTCTTTCATGACTTGATTTTCAAACTTATTGGTGTGAAGTTATACATAACATTTTCTTCTAAGTTTTAAAATCTCTAAGTTATGCCAATTTCTTATATCTATTTATTCATGCTTTTATTTCTCTAGTTTATCAGTTTATTAGTCTCCCTTTTATCTTTTTTATTCTTTGGTTTCTTAAATTGAAGTCATAGTACCTAAAACTGATTTTTTTAAGCAAACTGCTTTGTCTATATAACAAAGTTGTTTATATATTGTTCTACCTTACTGTTTTCCAAAAAGTTTGTGACAATATATTTCAATTTCCCTTTAATCCATCTAGATATGTGCATTTTTTTTAATTTCCAAGTGAATCCATTTATTTTTAGTATACTTTCAGCCTTTATTTCTACTTTTATTGCTTATGATTAGACAATTTATTTTTTAATAATTTCTTCCTTTTAGAATTAGTAGAGATTATCTCTGTAGCAAATTAACATGCTAAATTTCTATAAAGGTTTCATGGATATTCCAAAAGAATGTGAAACTTCTGTTTATTGGTAAAAGGTGTCTGTCTATACATTTCTATTATATTGAACTTTCCATACCTCACTTCTTATTTCATGTATACATTTCTAAGCAAAGTATATTAAAGTGTTTTTGGTGGCTTTAAGCTTTATGTACCCCAGAAAAACATGTTGTTAAATTTAATCCATTCTTGTGAGTGTGAATCATTGTAAGTAGGACCTGTTGATGAGTTTACTTCAGTTAAGGAGGTGTGGCCCCCTTCAATCTAGATGAGTCTTAATCCTATTACTGGAGTCCTTCATAAGCGGAATGAAATTCAGGAAGAGAGGAAAATCCACAGAAGCAAACAGCTGAAATTCAACAAAACCTAAAACAGAAGGAAGAGATGAGGAGACATGCCATGTTCCTTGCCATGTGACAAGCTATAAGGCCAACGTTTGCCGAAAGATAGCCCCAGAAAATCAGTCTTTAGGAAGAAAGCATCACCTTGATGACACCTTGATTTGGACTTTCTTTTAGCCTCAAAATCATTAGCAAATAAATTCCCATTGTTTAACCCAACCCATTTCATGGTATTTGCTTGAGCAGCCTAGGAAACTAAAATAGTCTCCCATAAAGGTTATGGATTTGTTCATTTATTTGAATAGGTTTTGCTTTATATCCTTTGATGTTATGACAATGAAAGCATAAAGGTTAGTGGAAATTAAAACTTTCTGATTCATTAACTTTTTCTCAATATAAAATGTCTTTCTCATGCAATGCAATAAGAATTGCGGTAGTCTTATTCCTCTTGGGACAGGAGTAGTGATACTCTTTCCCTAAAGAAACACAGAGTCTAACAGAAACCCGATAAAAACATAGTTCTTCTAGCATTAGGGGAAATTGGAGAATGGTTTACTTTTTTGTTTGTTTGTTCTCTTTTTCTTTAGTTTTATTATAATTTTTTTTATAAAGAAGCTTTAGATTACATAAATGTTACAAAAAATATATAAGGGATTGCCATATACCCTACCCTCTCCCCCTCCCACACTTTCCCACATTGACATCCTTCAACAGTGTGGTACATTCGTTACAATTGATGAACACATATTGAAACATTGTTACTAACCATGACTACAGTTTACATTATAGTTTACCCTTTGTCCCACACAATTTTGTAAGTTATGACAAAATATACAATGGTCTGTATCCGTCACTGCAATGTCATGCAGGACAAATCCAATGTCCTGAAAATGCCCCCATATTACACCTTTCTTCCCTTTCCCATCTCTCAGAACCTCTAATGGTCACTGCCTTTACATCAATGATAAGAGTTCTTCCATTGCTAGAATAATAGTAAGTCTATAGTAGAATAATAATAAGCCTACTGTAGTCCATTGTTCATTTCCCAGTCTTGAGGATTTTGGAATGGTGATGCCAATTCCGCGTCTAAGTAAGAGAAAGCTTAGATTCCATGGGGCAGATGGATGGAGCTATCTTGCTTGCAGTTGCAGACACTCTCTGTTCCTTATGATGGGCGTTGTCCATCATCATGGATAATGGGTTTTTAAACTGTTGATACAAGCTTTCGTTTTGTTAGCATGTGCTTGGTATATTTTTGTTCCAACACAGTGTTTTTTGTAATTTTTAATTTTTTACTAGCATCATATACCCCCTATTATAAACATCTTGCTTTAGTGTGGTACACTTGTTACAATTGATGAAAGAATATTATTATAATTGCACTACCAACTACAGTTCATTGTTTACATTAGGGTTCCCTATTTGTGGTGTATAGTCCTTGGGTTTTTAAAAATTATTCTAGTAACATATATACATCCTAAATCCCCCCTTTTTTCCATATTCACATATATAATTCAGTGCTGTTAATCATGTTCACAATGTTGTACTACAATTATCACCATTAAGTACTAAAACTTTTCCATCACCCCAAATAGAAACTCTGAACTATTTATGCATTAACTCCCCATTCTTTACCTCACCCCAGCCCCTTGGTAAATTATTTTCTAGTTTCTGACTCTATGAATTTGCTTTTGCTAATTACTTCATAATAATGATATCATACAATATTTGTCCTTTTTGGTTGGCTTTTTCACTCAACATGATGTCTTTAAGTTTAATCCATATTGTTGTATGTATCACATATAGTGATATTATTCGCAACTGTCAAAAGATGGAAGCAATTCAAGTACCCATCAACTGATGAATGGATCAAAACATGTGGTATACACATACAGTATAATAGTATTCAGCTGTGAAAAAAGAATGAAGTTCTAACACATTGTTTTTAATATAGGTTTCATTTTGTTTGGGTGTGTCTCTTGTTAAAAATATAACTAGATCATATTTTATTTTTATTCAATCTGTTTTTGTTGGTTCATAAGATAGTTTGATAAGACATGTGCAAGTGATGAATGTATTGAAGTCTTGCCTCTGCAAAAATGCTTGTTTTATCTTCACACTTCATTATAATTTAACTATATAGAGAATTCTATTCTAAGAAACCTTTTATCTCTTTGAAATCATTTTTCAATGTCTTCTGTTAGCTAGGGTTATAGATGGGAATGGTGATGCCACCCATATACTTGATCTTTTATAGGTTTACACTTGTTCTGCTACTTTTGCAAGTTCCAGAATTTCTAACTTGAATAATTTAAAAAAACCTCTTTTCTCATCATGAAATCTAGTGTTAGGATGGTACAAGGAAAAGTTAATTTAGTGTTCCAAGCATATTGGGGACTGGATTAATAGCAGAAAACCAGAAGACTGTATTGAAGAAAGTAAGTTTTTTGTTCTTTCTGGAATCTTTAAGACATTTTAACTTTGTCTTTAGATTTCAAAATTTAACCAGGTTTGTCTAGATGTAAATTTTTATTTTTATATTTTATAAAATGAAGACAAGTCTTTCTACAAGTCAGGGAAATTTTTTTTCTATAATTTCTTTGATTATTTCCTGTCTTCATTTTTCTGGTTTCAAGTTACACTTAAAATATAAGTTTCAGATCAATACTTTGTTCTTCACCAGTAGCCATCATAAATAAAAATTAGACTTTCTTTTTTATTCTTTTTGCTGTTGTTTTCAATTTAAAAGAAATTATTTTTGTTTTCCCATTACTCACTTTTCATAATTTCTGGTTCTTTTTTATTAATTTAAAATCTCCAGGCTCTGAAATTACTGAAAAATTAGTTTGTGTAAGGTTATCTTCTGTTTCCAATATTGTCTCTCTTTTTACTGCAGTTCGTTCTGTTTATTTATATTGGTCCTTTTCTCTGTGCTGTTCATATCTCACAAATGTTTGACAATTTTTCACTTTCTAGTCTTATTTATAAATGAAAATCCAGATTTGTAAATATAAGGATCTAGCTTGGATTTTCCTTGTGGTTCTAATGTTTATTTTTTTTCTAGTCATTGGTAGGGTTGGAGATATGGAATAGATTATCAATAAACAGATGGGAAGGGCTTCTTGATTAGCTCCCCTTATTCTGTAAGGTTTGGAACAAACACAGAGGAATTTTCCCAAGGAAAATTCTGATGCTACCAACCCAAGGAGGAAACATGCCTTCTAGCCTCCAAAACAATAAAGCAAAAAATTACCATTAAGTCCACCCCTTGTGTGGCATTGGCTGTATCAGCCCTTGGAAACTAGGAAAGTTTTTGGTACCAGAGTGTGAGGTACTCCTATTGCAAATACTTAATGTGGAAAATGCTTTGGATTTGTGCAATGGGTAGAGGCTGGAAGAATTTTGAGGTACTTGACAGAAAAGTCTTATATAGTCTTGAAGAGATTTGTTAGAAATATGGACATTAAAGATACTTCTGATGAGGACTTAGAAGAAAATGATGAATGTGTTCATAGAAACTGGAAGAAAGATGATTCTTGTTATAAAGTGACAGAGGACTTGACAAAACTGTGTTCTGATATTGGATGGCAAGTAAAATTTGTAAACAATGACCTTGGATATTTAGCTGAGGAGATTTCCAAGCTAATTGTGGAAAGTATAGCCTGGTTTACCTTGCAATTTATAGTGAAATGTGAGAGGAAAGAGATAAGCTAAGAACTTAACTCTTAAGCACAAAGGAACCAGCAATTAATGATTCAGAAAATTCTCAGCCTATCTCCACAGTATGCTCTGAGGCTAGGGTCAGAAGCGGCTCTATCAGGGCCTTCCCTGAGCTTCTAGGAAGTGGGTCCCCAGAAAACAGGGCTCCATGTGAGGGAGTTTAAACTGAACAACCCTTTGCTCATGAGGGTGTGATTGAACATGGTTCCAGTCAGCCGTTTTAGAGAAAGACACAGGGAGGAGAGGTGTCAGGGGCAGGAAGTCAGCAGGAACCTGGAAGAGAAAGGAGAGGTCATTTCTGTGTGACCAGAAAGCCAAGGAACCCCAAGGATTGCTAGAAACCAGCACCAGAATGTTACTGATTCCAGAAGGAAGCAGGCCTTCTAGCCTCCAAAATAAATAAAATAAAAGTCAATAAACCTTTTGATTTAAGCCAACTCATTGTATGGGATTTGTTATAACTAAGATGTCTGAGGAAGTTAAAAATGATGCTGTATTTTACTTCTAAAAGGAGCCACATTTATTTTACTGTATGTCTATTGTGAAGGTCCAGAGTTATCTCAGGATTTACTCTGCTTCTCTGTTCATCCTCAGTATTCTAGCATCTTATTCCGATTTTAAAGCTAGAAGCTTTAGGAAATTGGGGGTGGGAAGAGGGTACATTGAATGGGGATTGCCCTGAAGAATGTTACACAGGGTACCTTTTAAGAAATTAACCTGATGGTAACATTAATGCCCACTTCTAATCTGCATACTTGTTATCTGTAAGCTTGAAGATTCTCCAAACTTCCTTGGGAGAAAAATATCCTCTTTCTGGAAGTCCTTCTCTGTGTGAGTTTGGGGCAAATCTATTTCTTTTCTGGTTTTTCTGTCAATCAGATCCCATCTGCTTTTGATCTTCTAGAAAGTCTTTAAAATATGTAGTTCCTTTATAGTACTCTTTCTGTTATTTCCAAAAGTTTATGGATTAAAACAATAAAGATTATTCTGTAATTTCACTGGATTTGAAATAGAGAGACAAAATCATGTACCTGGCCTACTCTCACAGCTTATTCCTGAAAAGGTGCATTTGTATCTGCCTTCTATAATTTCCACAATTCACAATCCTCTCTTGTTTCAGTTTCCTGAGCTGATCAAGCAAATTCCATGAAATGGTTCAGTTTAAACAAGGGAATTTATCTGCTTATTTATGAGGCTGGGAAAATATCAGTCCAAGTCAAGGCATCATCAAGGCAATACTTTCTCCCTGAAGACTGTGGCATTCTGGGGCTGACTGCTGGTGATCTTGGGGTCCTTAGCTTGTCACAAGGCAAGGCACATGGTAGCATAGCCTGGTCTCTGCCTTCTCTTCCAGGTACAGCTTCTTGCCTCCTGTGGTTTTTTCTCTCACTCTGTCTGAATTTCATTCTCCTATAAAGGACTCTAGTAATAGGATTAATGCCCATTCTGATTGAGGTGGGACAACCTTAATTGAAATAACTTCATCAAAAGATCTTACTTACAATGGGTTTACATGCACAGGGATGGATTAAATTTAAGAACATATTTTTTTCTGGGGTTCATACAGCTTCAAACCACCACACCTCTCTTTTTCTGCTTTCTTCCCAAAGTTGTAGCAACAGTGGTATTATAAGGAAAATCCAGCCAGTTATTGGGACCCTTGCCCTAAACTTTGAGATCTTCTGACCTCAATATGCCCAGCCTATCCTCTCCACAAGACCTTATACTCCACATCTCTGCCCTTGGATTTTCCTTCATACAGCATTGATAGGTTAGGAACTTAATTATTATGATGCTACTTGTCATCTGTATAAAAATAAAAGCAACTTTTCCTAAAACAAATATGCCCAGATAATTTTACTGAGTGGTGCTGTTTGATAGATAAAGACATGCCAGATGGAGAAAGTGATGCTGGAGCTTGCCTTAATCCTGAACTTGCCCTGCTTCTTGGCCTCCACTGTTTAAGAAGTAAGTCCAGAAGAGTTGCTCACCCCAATCCTGAGAGAAACTGTGCTCAGGAATGCCTAGAATAGAATTTGGTAAATAATCTTTTAAATGTGTTCCTGGAGGCAATGATATTCAACTCAAATTTGTCTAAAGATAAATCATATACTCTGTTAATGATTAGTTATTGGCCTTGAATAAAACATTTAACCTGCATGGTCCTTAGTTTCTTCCATTTTTAATAAACACTTAAGTCTATGTGATCTTATAGGTTCCTTCCAGCTAAATTATTCTATGAGCTAAAGAAAAAAAAAAAATGGGGCATTGCCATCATGCTTTGGAGGAAAACATATAATTTTAGAGCAGTGTGTTTGATATCCATATTTGGCAGCTGGTATTTTCATAAATCAAGAGTGTGTATATTTGAGATGGTTTATATTGAAAGATAAGCTTGATATAGAACAAATGTCTTAGAAGTACAAATAAAGTTATTTTATGCAACCTTCTAAAGCATTGCAGGTGGCCTAAATAAAGTGTCTTATTTCACAGCTTATGGTGAGGGTGATATGCTGTATGGCATGAACTCTTCAAACGGAGGACTCCGCTAACCTCATTGACGTCCTGTGCAGCAGTGGATAGGACACCAGTCTTGGAGCAGATGTGACCGGCTTTGAGCTCAGACACTATTACTTCTCTAACTTTGATTTGGAAGCTATAAAATGTTATCTCACTATGTGTATTACATG